>JAGVSQ010002240.1:6319-25451 GCA_022683975.1 Rhyacophila evoluta | reverse complement strand
TAAATTGATATGAGGAATGACGACATTTACGAAGTATAGAGCGAGAAAGTTTTCTGGAAGAAATATTTCAAGATTTAATTTAGTCACAGCTGGTGAGAAGTTTGATGGATATAAGAAATTATCACTTGTTGGTATTAATTATACGATATTAGCTTATCGTTACACGTATAAAATAAATTCAAGGAAGCTTGATTTATCTTTTAATGCATTTAATTTGTTTGGTATATATTTACATATGTGTGTGTGTGTTATAACAGTGCCTGAAATAACACAACGATAGCCGAATATACACATATATAAACAATCAATAAATTTAATTATGTGCGTCCAACTATTTGTTTTACTGTTCGTTGTTTGTTGTCAAATCTAATTTGTCTAATTGTTATTGATAAGAATACTAAGTTCCGAATAAAATTGGTTAAAACATAATCTACTCAGAAATAAATAAATTTAAAAAATATTCACAATGTACTCTTTCGTTTTAGATGAGTTAACGTTATTAGCGAGTAGACAATGAAGTCTCTATTTACTTAAATACTAACTGTACCCAGCCACGCGTTTCTGTCGATCAGTCTGGTTAAATGGCGCTTTTTTTTTAAATAAAGGATGTTTTATCTGTCAACGATGTGAAATTTATATAAAAACACTTTCGCATTTTAATGCAACGTTTTTTCAAAGTTTCAAAGCAATCGGTGAAGAACTTTTGGAGATTTAAGATTTTGAACAAACACACATTTGCATTTTTTATTTATATATTATAGATACACGGTTGGTTAATGCTTAGTTTCGAAATACATTCTAAAAACTAATTTACAATATCTATTTAGTTTTTCAATAAGGAATGAATAAAATTGCATGGTACTATAACTAACAAATCATAATTATAATAATCAAAATTATATATTTATCAGAAATTAAATCTCTTTTATTGATAGGTGGTTATTTTGCAACACCGTAAATATAGAAGACAAGTTGTAAGTTGCCGCTTCATGTTTTTGTGCAAATTTCTTCGAATGGAATGCACAAGTGAATCTGGGTGGTTGTTTTATGACATCAACGCATTTGCGCTATATTCTTATATAAGAACATCGTAGAAAAGTTCTACATTACGTATGAAGTACTCGACTTGAATATCATATATTAGTAATTAATTATAAAATACTAATAATTTGTTATTAAATGTATCAGTTTGGATGTTTAAATACATCACAGTTAAATCGAATATAAACATATACGTCGATATTGGCTATTTACAAGCGAAAGTTTTCCTGGAAAATTGTTTTATTTTGTTTTTTATCGCACCAAAACTAACCTAACCTAACCCAGCTGTTAACAACGTATCGACTGTGGAAAGGAATAAGGACGTAACCCTCAATTCTTCAAAATAGCTTTTATTCGACAATTTAAATGTATACTAAATTTAACACGTTTCATCAAAAAGATTGAAAATGAATATGCCGTCTAAATTTAGCTTTAAGTCTGAAAAAACCTGTGAAATTTTCGACCAGGATAAAGGGCTTCCGCCATATTAATTCTATTGATTTTTTTTATATAACGTATTCAATTAATGTACTGAGTAAATAATAATCTGGTGTTTCTACAATACATAATGTTTTGACTTTGGCTTAAAATCATCAAATAAATGTTTTGTATGCTTTTGTAAAATTAGTTCTATGTGGCTTACGTCCTTTCTCCTTTACACAGTCAATATAATAATAAGAAAGATAATAAATTTGTTGTATACAAAACGTTAAAAGAAAATAAATCAAAGATTATAATTAATAAAAATTATTCATACATACATTCAATGTAAAGAGAGATGAGAAAACATAGAAAGCTTGCCTAGTAAGGTAGACAGATCCTAATTTAGAAGTTTATCAAATAACATCACTTTAAACTGGAACTCACGTGGAAGATATCAATAACCAAGGCAATTTCATTAAACATCACCATTGCTCTCCCCATTGACATGAATACCGAAGGGGTAGTTCTGCTTTTAGGAATAAAAAGGAGTTGATGTTCTCAGGTAGTTATCAGGGACGTACAGACCAATTTTAGCCAGAATAGTAAATTCTCAATCAGATCTCGTAGAAGAACATGCCCAATAGAAAATCGTTTTAAAAATTATACTATGTTATAGATTGTAAAATATTTGTAAAACCATTATATCTTCTACATGATTATCTTCTTCTTCAAAAATAATAAAAGAATTACTGTAACAACCTCCGTCATCACGTCTCTGGTAATCACAAACATACTCCATTTATTCTCAACTATATTAATTAATATTAGCTCATTCAGAGTGGAAGTTCTGATAAAAAGTCCTATTATAGATTATCAAACATAATACCACGTGTATCTTTTCTTCGAGATCTTTTGTTATCTAGCTAGATTTTCTGTGTTAATATTAGCTCTTCTCGAGTGAAAATTTCGCTAAAATAGCCCTCATAAAAACTCACACAAAAAAATTGCACACACGAAAAAATACCCATAGACAATTGCACACATATACAAAACAACACACAATAATCGCTAATTAAACATTCGCCTCAAAAAATAAGTCTATCTTGCTATTCTCGATAACTCTATACAGCATGAGCAATTTCTTCACGTAAAGCATAATATTTCTTCTTCTTCCCAAGCAAATAAATTAATTATTATTTATCTGTGTTCGGCTATATATGTGAGCAATTTAATTGTGCGCAAATAGTATGCGCGCAATTGTCACGTGTGCAGTTGTTTAGTTCCCGTTAAATATTATATCATAGATTGCTAAATAGATGCATGTCTTCTACGAGATTGTCTCGTGGTTAACTCATTATAGCAAACTGTAGTAACCTCAACTAAACTATAAGAAATTATGGATGTAAACTGATTAACTTTAGCTATATTAATGTAATAAGTGTTTTCCAATATGCTAAATAAAATATCTACAATATGTTTAGTGTAAATTTATATCACTCTCCTTCACTTTCTTGGTGGAATTTTTTTAATAGTACAAGGGACTGCCCAGTTCTGATTACTCATGGTAGTTTTGCCTCCTAGCACTATCAGCTTATGTGGCAAATTGCAGGATGCCAATCACATCCTCTGGGATTGTCTCCATATATCGGTTGAAAGGGAAGACCTTCTCAAATCAGTTTAATCAGTTGGCCACTGCGACATAGTTTCTGTGACGAATAATTTTCCAACTCTTAAAAGATTGCAAAATTTTACGGCGGGCAAGGTCTTTTCACAACATGGCTAAAAATTAACAGTGCATAATTAATTAGAATGGAATCACGCACACCCTAGTGTGCGCCAACCGTGGTAGAGGAAAGCTGCTCCCGGGACAATTCTGGCACTTTGAAGAGCGCCTCCCGTTCGTTACGCCACGGTATAGGAGGGGTGGTAGAGGAAAATTTGAGTGCAACGGAATAAAAAAAATATAATGAATTTTATGGCATTTATTGGAAATATTTTTTTTGAAATAATTTAAAAATAAATAACTTAAAATTATGATCATGTTTTCAGTACGATTTCAATAATCAATTGACATAAATAACACAATAAATACTTAAAGACCACAATATATGCTACAACTCGCCCAAATAGAGAAGATTAAAAGGATAATTATATAAAATTAATATCTTTCTTGTGTAATAGGAGTCAATGGCTGCGGTAAATGCGAAAGAAACCAATGTAAAATTAACCAGGAGTATTTATCAAATTACTTCATAAAAATATTTAGAGTGGATAGTTCTTGGACAAGGTCACCCACCTTCAAAGATATATCGCGAATTATGTAATTTAAAAAAAAAATGACAATGAATGTGAATCTGCATTAAGGAAGATGATGAAAAATCACTACAATTATAATTTTTACCAATACCAGGTGATGGATACGGCATAGGAAGAAGATGAAGATAATCTTGTTTTTTTAGTTGTTCAGATTTGATATTGCAATAACTGGACATATAATTGGACCAAGAAACATTGCAGTTATCCTATTATAAGCCATCTAGTTTTGCACACGAAATCATAATCAATATTTGTGAAGTCATCTGCCAGGACGCATAAGACTCGTTATCGTCTTAGCTACAAATCATGAGAAACTTGTTGAAAAACTTCTTCAAAAATATTTTTGATAATCAATTATTTGAATATTTGAGTTTGAACTTTAATTTAAGACTATTTTTTATGGTTTTACATTTGATTTAATTTTTAAATTTCTTAATAACCTATGTCAGATTTTTTTCTAAATCCTACCAAGAAATGTCACGATAAATAATTAATTTTGATAATAAACTTTGTACTGTTTTTAGACATACCACATTTTTTATACGGTGTGTGTGAAATTTTGAAAAAATCTACACAATTTTTTTTCTCAGCATTTCTCGCTGTTATCACTAACTAGGGTATTTCGTTGCTTAGCATTCAAAAGATTACTGTCGCAAAGTTATCGAATCCTTATAATACAATGACAGATTTATATGTAGTATACTATTTACATAACTTCTAGAAAATGCGTGCATTTTACAAGATCTGTTTCTTGTATCTTAGATAACACACTTTCATTTTAAATTGCTCGCAACTTGTATTCCTGCTTTACTATATGTTAAGTCATTACCAATTCCATAAAGTATACTCCGTACATATAAACTAATTGATTTCACCAAACTATATCGATTCAAGATCAATTGGATGTAGTTAAGCAGAAAACGTCCAAGCCACATTCTAATCTAACTGCGTAAAACGCGATTGAAAAATTAAAGAAACACATTAACAATTAGTATAACTTTTATATTATTAAGGCAGTACTATGAAATTGAAATATTTACAAGGCATATATCTCATCTTTCCTGGTTACCATATTATTGAGAAACGTACTATTTAAGAGTTATTGAATGATTTGTGGCTTGAAAGTCTTTTGCTTAACTCTACATCCAATTTTAATTGTTATCCCGATAAGTTTGCTACGGTGTCGGAGATCACGAGATCAAATCCTCCAAATGATTTTGTAAGTTTTAATAAGTAAATCTTGATATACTCTAGATCTGATAGATCTTGTAATTACCTGAAAACTAAATTGCATGAAAGTATTACTTTAGAAATCCATCTGCTTAAAAACGCATCAAAATGGAGGGTCAGTTTATCATCACCAGATCGGCTCAGATCAGCGTAAATCAAATTTTGAATGATTGGATAACAGCCAATACCCGAATAAAAACTAGTTAATATTACATTGGTTCAAAAGTTTGTAAGTAACATATTCAAATTACTTAAAATAATATACGGTAAGAAATACCAAATCATAGTGGAGTATATTATATTAACGACTATATTTTTTTGAGATATTTATAGGACAATTTTAATTACTTTGAAGATAGTTTTACTTCTTTGTCTCATTTTCTACGTTTTCCCCGAGAACCGCATGGTCTGTAGGTTGAGGATTTACTGTAGTGATATCCTGACTGTCTTCTTCTTCTTCTGCTGAAACTTCCGCTGACGTTGAGTTGGCAGGAGCTTCGGTGGTGAGAGCGGTGGTCGTCGTCGGGGCCACGGTTGTGGTGGTAGATGGAGGTGGTGGAGCGAGCTCGCACTCTCTACCCTTAAATCCGGTGGGGCACTCGCAGCGGAATGAACCATCTTCTGAAGGCAAACTTGTGCACTTGCCCCCATTTTGACAGGTTCCAACATTCTTCTCACAGTGATTTAACTCTGGAAAGTGATTGAAATTTTACTCTACTCCATAAATGATTAATTCAAATAACATTTGCGAGACCATAACTCGCAGAGACTGTTTTCTCTTTGTACAAATTATATTGAGGCTATGGATATCTCCAATGTGAAAATATGATGCAATTTTATCTGTTAGAATAAACGTTTTTTGACCATGTCAGCTCTGAAAGTGGAGCATATCAATCTATACTGAGCAAAGATGTTGAGTATATGGACTTCCGCAATTGAAGAAATTTCTAGACAAATTATTTTTCAAAGGTTTTGGATGTCAGATAAGTGCTCGACCCAATGAGCATCCAGTTATGTATTTTTAGATTTTTTAATCCGACAACTATAGGAATCGAGCGCGCACTCTCCGGATGCAAAGCGCACACTAACCTCTCGGCTTCCAGAGAGACAAAAATAATATCGATTATGCAAAGGGAAAAGGACGTTACCAGTATAAAACGAGTTTTACAGGAGGGACAAAAATGTTTATTTAATGTTTTTCGGCCAACGTCAAAACATTGTATAGACACAGTCTTGAAGCACTGGTGTTTTATTTACTCAATATGATAGTAATTTAAAACGTTATTTAATAAAAACCAATAAAATTTGTCTCCCCGGTAGAGTAGTTGGAAGCGTTTGCGCCTAGCGATCCGGGGAATGCAGGTTCGATTTCCCATCTGTCGGGTTTTAAAAATCCGAAAATACAGGACTGGATGCCCATTGGGTTGAGTAATAGTCTGACAAACAATTCTCGAGAAAAATAATCTGTCAAGACGTCTTCACATTGCGGAGATCCATATACTTCTCTTTCAGAGTGGATATCTTCACACTGTATAGATCCATATGCTCCATGTTGGGAGCGTACATGGTAAATCGATAAGGTGAATGCCCCTTTTCCTAGTTGCGAATTGCACAGGCCATCTTTTTTTTACTTAAAAATAAATTTAGACACTAATTCGCAATTTTCAGCTTACATACGTAGAATACGATAGAATTTGTATTAAGTTGGATACATTGTGATTAAAAAATAAAAACTAATTTGAAAAATTGAGGATTACATCCTTCTTCCTTTCCACAGCCGATATATAAAAGGATACATACAGTTCCCAACCAGATCTTACAATCAAGCGAAGTCAAGCTAGTCACATTAATGATAATTAATATAATTCCCACCAATTCTTCATTTCCATAGCCTATGAAACATAGTTTCGAGTATAGCACTCACCTTCATTGCAAAGCATGCCTCCCCATCCCTTCTCACAATTGCACTCCCAAGGTCTGCGACAGATTCCGTGATCAGCGTCGCAACCCGGATAGGGGTGACACTTGTCGCACCTTTCGCCTGTCCAACCAACCCTGCAACGGCACTCTCCTGGACGTCTGCAGTATCCTCGCTCCGAATGGCAACCTTTGGCACAAATTGCTGCAAAAACACATCACATATTAATATCCAAGATTCATTTTCATTTTCTTGTAACGTAGTAAATTGATTATTTACAGATCAGTCAATCAATGTAGAAGGATTGTATAATTAGGCAATAGTGACAATGGGGCAACTGCTAAACAAACACCGTTGTTGATTGTCTAACAATTCAGTAGGATGGAGGAAACACTGCAGAACTACACTGTGAACTGGATATACATGGAACTATGCATAGCCTTATTTCGCTCGGAGTATTAAAATAAAAATTCATTTAGAATCCAGAGCACACTTAATCAACAACTCAATTTATTCTTATTTTTGCTTAACTGACAAACCATAAAGACAAAAAAAAACTAAGTAATCTTACGAGTTTGACACAGTAGACCAGTAAACCCTGGAAGACATTTGCACTCCAAAGGTTTATCGCAGTAACCTCGCTGGCATCCTGGTAGAGGCTGACAAGATCTGCATGTTGGTCCTGACCAACCCAATCTGCAAGAACATCCTCCAGGTGAATCACAATAACCTCGCGTTGGGTGACAATCAGAACGACAAACGGCTGAAAATTACAAAAATAAGTATTTAAACATCACTCTGTTTCCAATTTTCTATCATCTAAGCAAAGACTTGTCTTCTTGGTAGCCGTAGTTGTTAGCGTACAGCGTCTAGCAATCCGTGGAGTACGAATTCGATTCCTCATCTGTTGGATTTTAAAAATCTAAAAATTCGGGACTGGATTCCCATTGGGTTGAGTAATTGTCTGACAAACAATTCTCGTGAAAAATAATCTGTCAAGGCGTCTTCGCATTGCGGAGATCCATATACTTCACTTTCGGAGTGGATATCTTCACTCTGTGTAGACCCATATACTCTACTTTGGGAGCAAACAAACAAAATCGATTTCGGTTGGTTGTAGTAAAGTTACATTTTCATCACGCTAATTCCTTATGCAATTGTAGACAGTCTATAGAAAATTCTCCATGGTGTTAGAGACTGACTATTCAAATAAACTTTAAAGTTGCTTTCAGATTGATTCATAGTTTTTGATTCATTGTAAATAATACTTGATATGAAGAATTCATATCTAATGTGAATTGGTAATTTACGTTCTGAACAGAAGAGTCCATCCCAGCCCTGCTGGCAGATGCACTCAAACGACGAGTTGCAGTAACCCTGCTGGCAGCCTGGTAGAGGAATACATTTGCTGCATCTTTCTCCGTAGAAACCTATCTTACAACGACACTCTCCCGGCCTTTTGCAGTATCCTACAAAATGCAGAACACGGTATATTATGGGAAAATATCATTTTATAAGAGAGTTAGTGTACTTGGTTTACATTCAGTACTACACCGTGAGTAGGAGACGCCCTTGTTCAAAAAGTTTTCTGTATCATTTATTGATATATTTTCACAGATTGGTATTTTTCATATTTTTAACATTATAGGTCTTTTTTAAGTTGATTATATAAGTATTTTATTTTTTATAGTATACTTGTTTTAATTTGATAAATACCGTTAGGCCGCAAGCTCGATAGATGCCGCGGTAACAGAGCAACGGTGGTAAAACGATGGAAATAGAGATGCAAAATAGCTGTAGCAAGTTGTTGTGACGACAATATGTTGTCCCGCTGCCGAACTTGCTCACTTGCTTACTCACCTATTTATAAATATTTTACATCTCTATTACCGTTGATTTGCCGCCGTCGCTCTGCTATCATTCTGGCGGCCTTATACATAAGAAATACTGACGGATTTTTAAATATAAAAAGGCGCCCATCATATTGACACGCCCTTGTGCGGTGCATATTCTGAAAATTACCGTGGCGCATTCCTTTCCTCATTATTTAATAATGAATGAGTCAAAATTTCTGTTAGTTTAATCACTAAAAATAAACGGTTTTTAATGTAGACCATATGGGGATAAAATAATTCAATCTTTGTTTAGTCATTGAGATATAATATAATGGTCTGTTGACAATAAGAAATGTGTTCATGTGGATTTATTCCTTACCGTTGAGGGGGTCACACCCCCTTCTGCAGATGGGCACATCGCAAAGGTCTCCCTGCCAACCAGGCAAGCAGCGGAGTTCCCCGTCATCGTCGCACTTGTAGTGGCTATATTCGCTTTGTGACCCTGGAATCTCACATGCCTACGAGAGAACAAGGTAAATAAATAAAAATGGTGTGATTGAAATTTGCGGAATGTGTGTGCAGATGTCATGTGAGCACTTGTCATGCGCGCACCTGTCATGCGTGCAGTTGTCTAGTTAACGTTTTAGATAGTAAACAAATTTCCATATTTTTTACTTTATTTATTATGTTTTTTTTTATAATTATACTTAAAATGGGGCGTTGAAATTTCACAGGGCGCCAGCAACATAGAATGGTCTTTGACAATTTGCCACGGATACGTGGTATAAAATGAAAAATTAAAACACATTTTTTTAAATTCTTAAAATTTATTGTTTTGCTTCAATATTTCTTGTTACTGGATTAAAAATAATCGGCTTTCCTTGTATCGTTATCATTTTTTTGGCAAACTTTGTACGTTTTTCGTGTAATCGAAATATTTTACGCAAGTAATACATTATTATTTGTAGATAACAAGCTTGTATTTGGTTTATACCATTGCTTAAACTAAGCCGCCGGATATCGCATATTAATTCGATGGACTATTAAACAAAATCGATTCTCAAGATAAAATTCTAAGATATTGAACTTGTTGATAAGATACAACAGCTAATGGATCACGATTGTGGCATTTAAATAAATATAATTTCTATTTTTATAGCAAGTTTGCTCTCAAGTTGGAGCATATAGATCGACACATTGTCAAGATTTCCAATATTTTATTTAAAAAAAAAATGATGTGGATAAAATCGTTTTTCCTGCTCGCAAATTTCATAGACCCTGCTTTTTATTATTTAAGACCATGCTTAAAACTTAAAATTTGATAATATTTCAGCATTTGCAGCTTAAATTCTTTTGATAGAATGCGTATTGAGTATTATCTATGCACCATTTTTGCTCCGATAGTGGAGCATATAGATCGACACAGTGTGAAGATATCCACTCTAAAAGCGGAGTGTATGGATCTCCGCAATGTGAAGACGTCTTCACAGGCTATTTTTCACGAGAATTATTTATCAGGCAATTGCTCAACCCAATGGGAATCCATTTCTGCATTTTTAGATTTTTTTAAATCCGACAGATGTGGGAAGCGAACTCACATTCCTCTGATTGCTATGCGCGCACGCTAACATCCACGCTAAAATGTAATAGATATTTTTTTTATATTGTCCATCCTTTAACGCAGGGATTTCCAAAGTGTATGCCACGGCACTCTGGGGTGCCGTGGCATCGTTACAGGTGTACTGCGAAATATTTAATTATATTTTCTTAAGATAGCGCCAGAGATAAAAAAATGTTTTTGAATTTAAATAAATAAAAAAATTAAGGCGAATTCTCTTTAGACGACCTACTAAGTACGAAAGTAGAAATATTAAAATAGTGTGGAGACCTAAAAACAACGAGAAACCACAATATTCTGGACGAAAGTAGAAATATTAAGATAGGACCAACAATTAGGGTGCTGTGGGAAAATCTTAATTTAAAAAAGGCACCGTGACCTGAAAATTTTGGGAACCACTGCTTTAGAGTTTTGAGTTCTGTACATCGTCTTTTGTTCCCGTCAATCCGGAAAAACGTTAATTAGTTGACTGCTTTTTGATTCATACTGCAGAGGTTTACAGTTAATGGAAGTACAATTATATTTGCATACATTTTACGGATTAAATATTTTAAGGAACCGGTATTTTGGTAATTAAATAAATATACATAATAATCACCAGGTTATAATCCATATTTTAATCAGTACGCAAATAAGTTTGATATATTAGATAAAATTGTCTGCTTGATTTCATAAATACTTTAGTAAGTTTTGTGTGGCGTTTTTTTTTAACTGGGCCAATAAATCCCTACTACAATAAATCAACGCACATATCAATACATGTCGATATTTTGATTGATATGTTGATCATTTTATGACGAAAACACAATATGGAATAATCAATATGATTGGAATTTGGAATTTGTAAAAAGTATTTTTTTAGGTTCATTGAAATCAATTTTAATCTTGCCGCCTTTCTCGTTTATAGTGTAGAACACACGTTCACAGAACGAGAAAGGATTTTTGATAGCAAGCCTTGAAATATTAACAATTCTGAAATTTACGAAACAAACTTCAAAAATGCCAAATGTGAAATTATGAAAAATAAAGAAAATTATTTCAACATGATAACGAAAACGTGGAATGAACTCCCAGACAGATTTAATTGTGTAAAAAAGTCTCATTCCCTTTTTAAGCATTTTAAAGTTACTTTGGCCACTCCATAATGCCGAAATCCGGTTAGTTTAAGACTAAGCAGATTAGGTCAAGACTCTTGAGGCACCTGCAATATGTGGCCGAGCCAGGTCCAGCGTCGCAGCCCCATTTTGTTAGTAATTAGTGGCTCCATGGTTCGTTATCTTATTTCATCGTTTTGAACCACCGTATCCCCAAAATACGTCGCAGGAATCTGTTTTCAAAGCTTGGAATACGGTTGCTTTGGGCCTTTGTTGGGTGTCATATTTCACAACCGTAGGGCAATACTGACAGAATACATGCACTGAACGGCGGCATTTAGTTATATATACATTTTTTAAGTCACATTCCCCTCGAAAAGTAAACACGTGGATTTACTCAATGTAAAAAACTTACAACTGGCAACTCTCGGTGGTAATTTATTAGATTTTTTTATTTTTACTGTACTGATGTGAATTGATGAATTGGCTACATTTTTTTTTCAATATTGGTATTATCCGTTAAGATGCAACGTTAATAGTTTTAAAACAGTCAAAATTATCTTACACTGCCATCTAGGGGAAAATACCAATAAGATATAATGTATTGTAATTTAGCTTTGACCCACTTAAAGAAGATGTCGCTACAGTGATTATTGTCATTGGTAGTATAATTTATTATTACTAAAAATGGTTTTATCTATTATATTTTAGAAGCCGTGAAATACGTATATATATAATTTATATTATGTTATATTATATTGTATGTATGTAGTGGTTTTTAAAGGATTATGTTGTTATATTGCCGAATTGTTTGAGAGCTCGTTCTGTTAATCCTGTCGAGTTTTAGCACTTGTAGGTAATGTTATGTTGTAAAAAATCTTAATACTTTTTTGTGACGTATTGTTTGGAAACGCTGGTTTGACATGTTGACGCTGGTTAATATCCAAACCTGTTACAACCACCACTGATTGGTGTCAAGTCAATTTTAAAATTTTGCACGATCCAATTTAGGCGAGAAAACATGGATATATGTTAAATGTACAGCTATTATTTCTCTATGACCTTAAGAGACTCATCGCAATCTATATAAATAGAAATGCTCGTTTGTTCAAAATCTAAAATCTCCGAAAGTTCTCTACCGATTGCTTTGAAATTTCGACACAGCGCTGTATTTAAATAGGCGCGTGTTTTTATATACCAACATTATATAGATGTCACACTGATTGTGAGAAATAAACATATTTTCTTTCTTTTCCATTTAACCAGATTGAGCAACAGCAACGCGTGGCCGGGTACAGCTAGTAGATAATGCAGAGTAGCAAATTTTGTATTCAATATTATCCGCATATTATTTTCGTTTTTCTAAGTAAAAAACAAGTATTGTACGCATGATAAACAGAATCAAAATCAAATGAAAAAAAAATGGTGAACATAAATGAACAGTTTGAAATTTATTAATAATAAATATAATTGAATTGTCTAGACTTGATTGATCGTCTTATTTTGGTTATTATGAGTCATGAATGGTATAAGAAATTTGGATACATAATTTTATCACTATTTCGTAAAATAAATTCTCGTTTTACTGTAAAACTTATATTTTTAAAAATTTCCAATATATTTTTACATAAATTTAAAAAATAGACACGTTTAAGTTTGATTCTGTGTATATTATATCAACTAGGGAAAGGAAAAGGACTAAACCCACAGTTTGAAGTAGATTTTTTTTCGATAATCACAATGTATACAACTTAATACACATTGCACCAAAAGGACATGAGCTACAAATGCCGAATTAGTATCTAAATTTAGCTTTTACGTTTGAAAAAAGGAAGACCTGTGAATTTTGCGACCAGGAAAAAGGACTACATTAATTTTATTAGTTGTTCTCAAATAACTCACTAAAATAATATCAAATTGGGTAATTTCAGTCTTCATGCATTTCAAAGTTGTAAATATTTAATATTTTTACTTTGGCCTGAAATCATTAAATATACATTTTGTTTGCCGCATGTGAAATTTGGTCTGTGTAGGTTACATCCTTTTTTTCCACTAGTTGTGACATACATTAAACACTGACTAACCTGCTTTTTCCATTTGGGTACGTATTTGGCAGGCCAAACACTCGGGATCGTAGCAACAACACAAAAGAATAACAAATAATACTTGAACATATTTGTAATAATAATTGATTTATTAAAACTGCATTGATTCGTGCGTCGATTGCACAATTATCGTATAAATATAAACAGTGTTAATTTACCGACACTATCAATATGGTTTGGAAATATGTATTGAATTCAAGCACGATTGTTTTAATGTTTAATGGGATGTGTTTTACAGGATGGTTGATGAGTTCATATCGATGATGGTTGCTGGTGTTGAGATGACATGTTAGATGCTTCAGTGCGCAAAACTCAACGTGAAATAAGGCGAAAGAAAGCACCGTTGTATTGGATAAGATCCGACGCGGTCAATGCAAAGGCAATGAACTTGAAACGGTGTTTTGTGTACAGACTTAAGGATTAGTGATGTCCCACAGGTGCTCTTACCGGTTCGTGTGTACCGGTTGCTCGAACTACATGTACCGTAGCAATTCTATTCACTTGAGGCAGTGCCGCCCTCTGGATGGATGGCGGGCGGGTAACACATACTTGGTTTTTTGGCTTAAGTTATTTTTAAAAATGTAGTTTTAGTTTTTGCAATATCTTGTATTATTGATACATTTTTGCGTTATCAAACGTGTATAAATTATGTGTTAAAACAGTTTAACACCTGCAATTTTTCGCTGAATTTTCCATGGGAGCCGGCGAAATTCGCGAGAAAATGTGCAAAAAACTGAAATAATATTTTACCATCTCTCGTTAACATTCACAATTAAGCCAAATCATAACTCAGGTTTATATAAAATAAACGTTTGACGTAATACTTACATATGAGTCGTCGGTCACCAACCAATATTCTGTCAATACTCATATATGAGTCCACGGTCGTTAAGCTGTTAATGTAAAATGTGCCAATTATACAAGATATTGCAAAAAATAAAACTATATTTAACAATGTGACTAACAAAAAACCAAGATACCTGTTCCTGGAATATTGGCAACTATATCGACTGTGGAAAGGAAAAAGGAGGTAACACTCAATTTTTCAAAATAGATTTTATTAAATCTGTCGACATAAGTTTTGACAACACGGCGGAGATCCGTATAATCCATTTCTGGCTTGGTTATCTTCAGACTGTTGAGATTCATATGCTTCACTCATATGCAAGTTCCTGATGTAATAAAGCCCAAAAAAGACTAGAGAAGTTTTCCAGAAGAAACCGAAGTCCATGATCATCATGAACAACTATGACGGTAATCAATCGTTAAACAATCATGAATTTATGTGTTATATTAGCGAACCGGTTGTCGATTGAAGTAAGTATTTATGAAATGCATCACTGATAAGTACCTGGCTGATGCGATATTATTATGACGAAGAAGAAGACGAAATGGAGGGACGCGAGGCCTGGAGGAGGAAGTGAACAGGTAAATGTCTACAATAAAACACCAATGACAGGTTGTGAGAGACAGGGAATTATAAATCAGGAGCTTTGAAACTTTTGCATTTGGTTATAATGTATAAAAACAATACTTCCCTACCCAGTAAAAAAATAGTATCTATAGCAAATTGTATACAAGACGCTATGGTTTTACTTAGTAGAGCGGAATACTTTTTAGTTAATCTCGTACTTTTTAAAATTCTTTGTTAAACGAACCTCAAAATACAAAGCGAACAAATCGAGCTAGAACAATCTTTTCTTTTGGCTGCCACATGGACCCTCCAGGATTTTGTCACCAGCCAATTGCTTTTCACCCTCCCATGTCGTGGCAATATTTTTTATCCTGAATATATCCAGGATGCTGGAATCCTACTAATCGGAAGAGAGAAACATGATTTTAGCTTCCATTTTTTAAATTCACCTATTAAATCCTGTAAATATATACAGTACTTCATTATAATTATTATATTCATCGATTGTGTTTTATTTTCAATTTGAACAATACTTTTTAACAGAATTTTGAACACCGTTAGGAATGCGACCCGTTATTGTAAGCTGCCCTGCATATCTTTTATTATTGTAAGGTATTTATTAGTCATTGTCGAATGTGGATTTCCGACTAATTAGTATGCTCACACTGACACCTCGGGAAAGTTTTTAATACTTGTTCACCTAATTTCACTACACTCCACTTATTACGATAAATTTTATTAGTAATGTGATAACAGCATTTGAATTTTGAGTAGACAATCTTATTAGCATAACACAAATGATTTGCAGAATTTTGACTTCTCCTTTGTTACACTTCTGTTATCTCATGCAGTTTCTTCATTCTGCTCGATCTTCTAATCTGCCTCTAAATTATAACTCGTTTTTTGTGATTTACAAAATTCGGCAACATTTCAGTTATACAATGACAGCTTTTCGAAAAACAATTTGTTATATACATACATACACCTAGAAAAGATCGAACTGATCGTCTATTTGTTTTGAGATATTTGAGGAAATATAGGATTGGATACATACAAGCTTTTCAACGTGTCATTATTTTAGAACAGGGCTACTTACTATCTAAAGATTTGTTTTGCGTATTCGCAAATGACATATTTTACATATTAACCACAAAAAAGATTCAAAATGAGTTGGGTTAACCTATTAATATTTTTCGTCATCCTTCTTTTCTGATGTTATATCTTGGGGTGGACCATGGCCGTCTTAATGGGCATTCTATTTGTCTTGTTTTGTTCGCGTCGATAAATATTTTTTCAATTATGTCGCTACAAAATGAAGCCACGCACCTTCACATGATGATTAATTTTGACAGTGTTCTAATGTCCCGGATAAGTGGGTCAGTTCCGAATTAACGTTGTGTCCCACTTTCGATACTGGTGTTTAAGTTGTCCCGACTGTTTAATTAGTTTTACCTATTTTTTATCTGTTATCTAACAGTTAAGACATCATTTTTAACCAAAGGCAAATCTCTCCAAACCGTGAAGAACGAACTCTTTCATTGTCCATTTTCCCGCGATTTTGGTTTTTTTTTATTCGATATTCCTCACTCTTTGATTTGTCAATATGTTCGAATGAAATTTCGAAATCAATATGCATTTTGACCATGTGATAATGACCCGCAGTTTTTTTTTAATTTGGCAGCCTTATGTTTCTACGATGAATTAAAATAATTATGTTAGGTACCATCTATTTCAATCAGTTATTGGTCGAAATATTTTCGGACATTTCTATTACATCAAAGGTTTGTGTTTTATAACTTGTTTTATAAATTCTTTATTTTTATAATAAGTAAAACAGATAGAGGGATAGTAATATTATTAGCGAGATGTCTACCAATGGAGGCCATAAACAATAATAATAGATGCTAAACAAATTTAAGTTGAATGCACTCGAGAAAACAAAATAATTGCGTCGTGATGTCATGAGCCTACTTTTCACGAGTTAAAGTAAAAAAAAAAAAAAACAATATGGCGCATAACTGTAAACAGCTGACCGAAATGTCATTTAGCATGGTAGCTATGTATTATTCTAGAAACTGGCGGCCCACTTATCAATATCATTAAATTATTTCCCCTTTTGATGAATATTATCGAGGATTTAAAAGAATATTCAACGAATATCTTCACTTACTATGGAAACTCTTTATTTCCTGGGCCATACCACTTATTTCACAAAAAAATTACTAAGCCACTAGAATCCGCTGTCAAGCTTTTGAGTATGCAATTTAGTTGTGAAACCAATGTATATACATGGAGTATGAAGGCGAAAAAGTGGCATACACCATATATTCGACAGCACCCCAAAGAATCATATGTAACTACTGGGAGTTTGAAGTTTGGCCTTGCGAGGAAACTGGAGATAAGAGAATGTACCAAACAGTCCTATGGAGACTCTGAATCGTATCTACCTTCCTCTTTATAATGACAGGACTAGTTGAGCAAGTTCCATTAAAAAGTAAGCTACCCGATCTAATTGAATCCAGATACATAATATTCAACTACCATTATTTAATTATGTAGTATTCTTTGAAGTGAACTAAAATATAGTTCAATATGTATTTTAAAAAACCCATGTATAATATGCTATGAGATATACTGTCCAAGTATGGAAAATCCAATATGTTAGCAGTAATGGAGTTGCAACATGTCAGACAGGTTATACGAGTAAAATATATAAGAAGTTAAGCATAGATATTTTGTGTACGACGGCTTGATATAATGAATACATTAACAGTAGACCAATCCAAATAAAGTGCTATATCTGGATTGGTCTACTGTTCACACTTACTCAAGAAGTATCTGTTCTATAATAGACATTTAAGAAATGATGTTTAAATAAAAAAATACAGTCAAATCCCGCTATAGCAAATACCAAAACAATAAAATTTCCAGTATAAGAAACATATTATGTTTTAGATATTACCATAGTGTACCGGAAAAAAGGATATAACTATTTTATAAAGAAATTTCAGTATAACAGAGGAAAATTGGTGATCCTACGAATTTCATTATAACAGGATTTGACTGTATAACTGAGACAAAGTGTTGAAAAAAACGAGAGAAATGAGACAAATTATGTCAATGGAATATTAATTTATTGAAAAATTATTCATTAACCAAAATGAGATTCACACCATTATAGGAATATGATAAGGAAAAAAACAATTTAACCACACTTGTATGAATTAAATATGTTAACACAGTTGCAATAGTAGAAAAATACAGGTGTAAAAATTGTTCATTAGTAATTGTGACATTAGTGAAATACCGGACATAAAGGTTTACATTATAATATGTTGCTACAAAACACTATTTTAACGCAACAATGTCACGGTAACTATAACAGTAAATATATTATAGTACACCTATAACAATTGTAGTGATACATCTAGCGATTATGCAATCATTACCAAACCGTAGTTTAATTAATACTGGTTTTTAAAAATGAATAAAAGTAAGCCACTAATTTGAAGTTAATTTTTTCAGATTGAAAGACACATAAGCTGTCAATATTATCATATGTGGCAGTGCTCAGACTGTCGTCATTGTTATCGAAAAATCTTTGTATGAATCTGCAAAATCATAATATAATCGACTGTAGACATTTATAATATAGAATTCTACCAAGTAGAAGGCAATTCAACTAGAAACAGAAATATTATAAACAGAGCTATTGATCTCAGTCGCCCAGTGCTAGTGCCAGATAGTCGCTAGGCTCAATGCCAGACATGACTATCCCACATTAAAGTGATTCTGAGATAAATAGAGATTAACTAAAGACCAAGTTTTATCCATTTCCCAAGTAATTTAGAAAGAAAAAATGTGGGTTAGTCATGTCTGGCACTGAGTCAACCAAATAGCTGGCAATATTAAAGTATATTTTGTTTTCATTAGCAATTATACAAATAGTTGATAGATATATAATATACATATTACAATTTCTTTATTCATGTGTGAAAAATCACAATAAGACTTGAAACAAAAAATTACTAAATCAATATTTTAACTCAAACTAAGAAGAAAAAAATGTAAATTACGTATTAAAGTATGTGTTTTTAAAAATAGGTAACAATTTTGAAATAATATATTTTGGTAAATT
>JAGVSQ010002239.1:0-25453 GCA_022683975.1 Rhyacophila evoluta | reverse complement strand
AGACAATTACTCAACCTAATAGGCAACCAGTCCTGCATTTTTGGATTTTAAAAATTCGACACAGATGGGGATTCAAACCCGCATTACCCGGATCGCTGGGCGCGCACGCTACCAATTACGCTACCGGGGAGACGTATTCATAGACGTATACAATATATTACATCGATATTATTATTTTACCCTTGAATTTTGGGAGCTGAAATCTCTGGAGTACAAAACATCAATGTGTTGCTATGTTTTCATTATTTTTATTGGCGGCAACAAATACGTTGATCCCCTCGCCCCCATATACTACATCTTGCTTACCGCCCATCGATAAGTGTGTCATATTTCTATTTCACGCGGCAGTAAATCTTGATTTATTCTCATACCGTTACTAGTTGCCCACGGGTACGCTGGTGCGGGAATATGGCGATCAAGGTGGAAAAGGGTGGGCATTGGGGAGGGTCAAAGAAGCACAGGGAGCTTATCGTCACTCAGGCACGTAGCTAGACTTTTTCAATGAGCAGGCGATAAATTTGGCAAACATCTGTATAGCTGATAGTCTTTAGACTAACTAAAGACGGATGGCTTTATCTATGCAATTTATTGAAATCCAATTTATTTTAGTCTGGAATACCCATTTACTTAAAGTAAGGTTCACGTTTCAAATAGTAAAATTAGCACTAAACATTCGTATAAATTTAACCTTGCGATGTAGAAAAAAAATACTAATGAATTCTTGAACTTCAAATTACTAATCTATTTGTCTCCCCGGTAGCGTAGAGTAGCGTTACGACTAGCAATCTGGTGATTGCGGGCTCGATTCCCCATCTGTTGGATTTTCGAAAGTCCGAAAATGCAGGACTGGCTGCCCATTGGATTGGGTAATTGTCTGAAAAAACAATCCTGGTGAAAAATAAGCTGACAGAAGTCTTCGTGTTGCGGAGATCCATATAGTCCACTTTCATATTAGATATCTTCACACTAGATCCATATGCTCCATTCCGAGAGCAAACATGGAAAAAAGCATTTATAACTGACTAAATTTTAATAAATCAGATTGTTTTTTTTTATGTCATATCTTCATGGTATGAAAACTTATTTTACAATTTGAATTTCTTGCAATTGGACTTTCATGGAAAATTAGTATCGAATTTTTTTTTTAAGTTTTGTAAATATGAGATTGCTTGTTTCTCCGGTAGCGTAAATTTTAGCATGCGCGCCTAGCAACCCAGAGAATACGGTTCGAATCCTACATCTGTCGGATTTTTGAATATCCAAAAATGCTGTATGTATGTAAAAGGTGGATGTCTATTGCGTTGATCAATTTTCTGACAAACGATTCTTGCGAAAAATAATCTGTCAAGACGTCTTTACACTACGGAGATCCATATACTCAACTTTTAGAGTGGTTATCTTTACCCTGTGTAGATCCATATGCTCCACTTTGGGAGATAATATGGTAAAAAAGAAGAAAAAAAATAAGATTTGAACTCCTGACCTCAATCACAAAAGCTTTCGCGCTTACATCCAAACCACCGGGAAACAATTATATATATTACAAAATATTCATTATATGGAATATTTTTCAACCAGAAATAATATATATTTATATTTTTTTGGCGATAATTCAGTTTAGTTAGTATTCTTCCAAGTATTCAACAGAAATACAAAATAAAGCCATATTTTTTAAGCAACCTCAGAGCTCCAGCATATTGAATCCAAGTGATTTATAATAAACAACGCTTATTAATTAAACCTTGAAGTTGCATATTCGAATCCCAAAGCTACAGGGCTTTTAAAATCCTAAAACAAAAAACTGGACGCCTAGCGGGTCACTTCTTAAAAAAAAATCTGATGAAAATAAGTGTTTAAAGATTCCTACACGTCTTTCTGTAGTGACATTTTCAGTACTTAAGAGATCAAATAATTCTCTCTTTGACTGGATATATAATAGTAGAAAATATGCATACTAATTTATTTAAAAAAAACATGTGTGTTCCTTTCTTAAATTTATTCATTCATATATGACAGTTAAATATATATTTCGGGTTAGGAAAATATGAGCATAATAATAATTCACCCCTGCTGTCAGTGAAGTACTTATTTTGGCACGCGTGCTGCAAGCTGCGACGTCGAAAACGTTAAATTGATTTACAGGATGGTGTCCCGTTGGCGAAAATTGCCACTTATTTGTCCGCGGACATAATAATTATGTTATACATTATTTTTGTAGAGCCAGTCAGACAATATTCAATTTATTTTCTTGTATTATTTTTTTAATAAGCGACGATATTAAAAAAATGAGTTGTAAGTGAAATTAATATCATCTTATTCAAGATATTTAGTATACAATCTTCATTTCGTTATTTTCGAAATGCTTTTTTATACAAATTGTAATTGAAGATGAATTTTGATTTCAAAGCTTAACAAATAAGGATATGTTACAATGAAAACTGTTTAAATCGTCTTATTGGTTATTTAAATTACTCACGGAGCGAATATATACTGTTTTGTCTTTATGTAGCAAATAGCAACAAAATCAAAAAATTAAAACTCTGTATAGTCCATATCAGTAAATCAAATTCCAAAATTAAGGACAACATTAAAAAGTTTTAAGTAATTTATTGTAATAATAACATTAGCAATCTGTAAGTGGTACTTCGGTAAATAATTGAATTGGTTGTTAATTTTTAGAAATTTACGCAGAATACCCTATTTTATTGATAAATTTATATCAAATACACACATACCCAATAATGTTTGAATACTCTAAATATTCAGAGTTTTAGTCAGCAGTACTACATATTTATATAGTGTCGTTATTTTTTAATCCTTTATTTCTTAAGTATATTGTAATATTTTTCAACATATCCATATACTTTTAATTACATGTATTTTATAAATATGAAATATATCTATATTGGTTAAACAATTTTAAATAAAGATTTTCTTGAATTATTCATGACAGAATAACATTTTAATGCTTTTTGGGAACTAAAACGGAATTGCAATTGCCTCTGAACAATAAATTATCATTCGTTACTTGAAGCGGCTGCCGCAAAATCAGGTTTCCATTAACCTTTCCAAATACGGCCTCGGGAAGGAAGGCTTTTAAGGAAAAGCTCCTAAGACCCTTGAAAAGTTTAATGAGAAAGTAAAATGAGTAACATCGGAGATTTTCGGAATTATTTTAAAGCCTTAATAATGTCGTGGATATTATATTTGTCGTACGATTAAAATAGTATATATAAATGAATCTGGAGAATTACATTTCACAATGTTTTACAAATATATTTATATATATTAAGCGAATAATCAAATTAATAAATTAAAAATAAAAGGCGAGACATTATTATTAATTGAGATGATCTAACGGTGTTAATAGTTTAATAGAAATCGTCTTAAATATATTTTTTTCTACAAGCAAAAATAATGTTTTTTCATCGAAATATAATTAATAAAAAAATGACGTCCTTAGTTCAAGGAAAACAAACATTGCTACTATGCAAAAAAATATTTACACCTTTTTCTATTAAATAAAAAATAGAAGTTTTTCTAGAACAAATTGTTTTTGTTTCACTTGAAAAGGTTTAAAACATATGTTACATAAAAATGCGAAAACAATTTGCTCCGTTGATTTTCTATAATATTTATTTTCATGAAATATAAATATTTTAGTATACAATTTTTAAATAGGAATTAAATTAAGAAAAAAAATTTTTGAAATCATTACTCCGTGCAATCATCGAAAAAAAAAATTTGCCTTCGGCTATTTTGTATTCACGAACATATCGCAATTTTCGAATTCTGAAAAAATAAAAAATTCGTTCAGAAAAAAACTAAGATACATATTATTTCAGACTGATAAACAACTACAAAGAAAATATATTGAAATACATAAAGCCAATAATAAAACAACGTATTTTTGTTTTGACAAAAACTTCTCGCAATCAACGTCACAACAGAGCGATATTTTTTCCTCCATTTGAAAGAGTGTTCCCAAAAGCGATTCAGATAAATTCCACTTTTATCTGACAACTTGACTCTGGGATTTTACACGTGGACAAAAACACTGGAGCCGTATCAAATGACAAGTATTTCGAAATAAATATTGAAATTTATACTTTCAATTAAAGCTTACCTTCTTTGTCATTTTATAGTAAAATCATTTGAAAACAATAAGCCAAAATAATTTTAGTTCTTTTTATACCATGTTTGACAAACCATAACAAAGCAATACCTCCTATATCACATCACAAAAAATCAAGAGATTAAAAGAACTTTCTATTGTCATTTTTCATTTTTTTTTAATCTCAAATTTATGTAATTAATAGTGTCATTTTATACATGAAACGAGGTAATGCTTTGTCAAGAGCGATGTACAGTATTATAAATATCTCTGTGCGCGTGTCTAAGTGCGTAAATGTGTTCTACAACATCTGTTTCAAAGTGTTTTGTAAACGACTTACAATAAAAACTTGTAAAAATATATCCACGTTACACATCTTTTTACTACATGAATAATGCTTTTATTTTGTATAAAAATACTATTAATAAACTTGGGAAAAATTCACTCCATAATATGAAGTACCTACTTAATTATAATTCAATGATATATGACGACATAGAGCTGACGCGTTGTTTGTAGTTTTTGGCATAAAAATCTCTTCAAAAAATAATATATCTCTTTAGGTAAAAATTTTTTTTCGTCATATTTCTCGAAATGTATAATAGGCCGGTATTCCGTTACATGAAAAAAATATAATATTATTATAATACGCATTTTTTTCTACAGATATTAGGGGGAAAAATTCACAGTGAACATTTCAACATTGGCAGCCTCGGCTTCAACCTTGATCGTATTGTATTATACAAAACCGTTACATACTAGTAGTTCGTAGAAAGCAAGCTCTTAGATGTCAGCGAGAATAATGACCGCGTGTCACGTGACAGACTATTGAACAATAAATAAGTTCCGTGGAAAGATTGATGTAGCACTTTATAAAGTCGTGACCTGAGATCTCGACGGTTCCGTTTCAATGTTACACGAAGCTTTTCAAGAAAATTTGTTGGATCATATTTGAATTGGTAATGCACATGTTTAGCTCTGGTATTAATATCTATCTGCCTTACTGATGATTTCGTACATAAAAGATTTATATCGATATTAATGCCTACTATTCAGAAATTCGCAGCGTGACGAATATGAAAAGTTTGTCAATTTCTTGATAAAATGGTCACATTGACAACCTTATTAGATTTTTATTCATACACAATTTCAGAAAGTCACTATGCTTATGAATACGACTTTAAAATGCACATGAATAATGATAAATAAACGAATTTAAAAATAGTATTTTTAAAATAAAAACTGAAAACTATTTCAGAGTTTCAAATGATTCATTTTAATTCCCTCAATATTCGAATGAAACGAATTTTAATGCAATTTTAATTTATATTTACTTATTCACATTGAATATGTAGATAAGAACATACCTCGTTTGAATAAAGTAAAATCTTGTAGGAGTTTATTCATATCATATATAGATACTTAATTCAATAACAAAAACGTATTAAGTCATTGCAACATTGTTTTAAATTATTAAAAAAATCTACTAGATTGTATTATTTAATTGATAAAACTCTTAACATGTTATTTAACTTTAAATTAAGCAGCTTAAATATATATCACGTAAATTAGCTTTTATATACGAATTCATTCATTTTTTTATTTCACTTGATGCCGTCACTTGATGATACCGGATGTAAGTCTGTATTCTTTCAAATGATTTTTTCAATTCCAAATGCTATTTAACTGTTTAAGATAATAAAAAAAAATGTTTATACATTGAAAGGGTAGACCCAAATTGAGTTATATACAAAATAATTTTAAGTTTACATAATTGAATAAGTTTTTATTTTGAATAATTTAATAATGTTTCATAAGTATTTGAAAATATGTAATATGTATTTTGCTTGATACTTTCATATACGTATATATACGTATGATTCGAATTCGTAGAAATACCGAATAAAGCATTCAATACCACAATAGCATTTGAAGAAAAATCAGTTGAAACCCTTCGATTTTCCTCCGAAATGGTGCGCCGCGGCGAAAACAGTTTGAAAGTATTTTTCTGAAACACATTTCGCTCATCCGATCGAATGAAACTAAATAAATAAAACTGTAAGAAGGATCGAGTCGTTTCCAATTGAGAAATATATTTGTGCGCTGGGATACCTTTGGAACAATCCAAATCCGTAAATACAGACATATTACATAATCAAATGATTTTACAGTCGCATCAACTAGTTTTATCGCTAACTGTATACGTTTAGTTTTATTTATTTATCTAAATATTTTATCACTCGAAATCAAATCTTTTAACTTCACCAAAATACCATACACATTTATCTTCTGGGCTGAACTTTGACAGCATAATTTTAATACTAGCTTAATCTGAACTTTCGATTAAGATTAGTAACATTTTATGGAAACTTATTTATATTGAAAACTATTTAAAAAATGCACACTTATATCTGTTAGATCTGTGCATATGTATATATCATTTAAGAAGAATTCCTAGCTTTTTGAGAAATTTAATAAATAATACTGTCATACAATAATAAATGATTACTTTTTCATTTCGAATTGTGGTACATTTGAGCCGTAAAAAATTATTTTGGTGAGATTTTTGCTGAAGAATTGTATGTAAGTCTGACATTTAAACACAATGTTTTTAAAATACGAGAACGAGACATATGAAAATGAAAATAAAAATGAAAAAACTTAAATAATCTTACAATACACAATAGTTCATATTTTTCTTAGTTTATCTATTACCATTTTAAGGTTTATTAAAAATATTATGCTCTCGTAATTAAATATTGGTAATCATCTTATTTGTTTTTATCATAATAAGCATTGACACAATGGTATTGATATTACTTTAATTATAAAAATCATAATTTTAACAAGCGATAACTTTATTTATTTAATAATTTAATAATCTAAAAATATGATTCAGTGTTTACAGCGTTCGAAGTATTTCATATAACTGTGAAGTTAGGTGTGGTTAAGCTATATGCAGATAAGTAGAAATGTCTACAGTTTATTTATTATTGTTGGCGTAGAACGATTGCTACGGCCGTCGACCGGGTAGTTAGTTAACACCACCATTGCTACGCCAAATAGAGCAACGTTAATGTAGGTAGTCAAACCACTCGTAGAGCTTTTTAAGCGTAGCATTTAAGCACAAAATAGTTTATTATTTTCAGCCACGGTGCACAAAGTACACAAATAATATAAAATAAACATACAGATTATTATGAACTCAAATAAACGAATATTTTAGAGAAAAATATTTATATATTTCTATATTTTTATAGACGCCATTCACGTTAACTACTTTGTAATATAAATAGTTATGACCATTAATTTAACTATGAAAAAAACCACATAGTGCCTTGATGAATTAATGATACCAATCAATGTCCTAGCATTCTCGTAGATTATGTCAGAATCTCACAGCTTCACTAAAAAAATCTGTAAACAATTATTAAGAGCTTTTTAGGACCAAAATTTAAGTAAATTGAAAATTGGCATGTTAAATAAAGACTTTAAAGTACACGAAACATATGGCCAAACTATATTATATAAAAATAATGAAGTCAGTATCGTTTCATTACAAAAATAGTCAAACACCATCATATCGTCATGGTACACCACAGAGGTCTATTTTTAAATGTCGTAAATAACTATAAAATAATATTGATAGAATATATGATTTAAATATGCTTTATTTGGTTTTTAATTAGTACAGTAACCTCATTAATTTTGTGAAACTGTTAATCTTTATCATTTAAGAACGATTACGCATTTTTTTAAATTTTATCTTCGTTTCTATTATTTTTTAATATTTCTTTCATAGTTAGTATTACAGTAAAAAAATATTTAAACTATGAGTTTAATAGTAAATTAGAAACAATAACAATACGATTCTTTACCCATATCTACTCTACTCAATATAAAATTTATCGCTCGATTCATAACAAACATGGGAAATATTTATCTTCATTATGCAAGTGCACTTTGGCAAACACAAAAGGAAAATTCTACGCAAAGTTTTTCCAGCTGCGAGATAGCAAACATCTAAACTTTCGAGATGCATTCTTACAAAAGAACATTTTCCGAAAGATTCTACAACTCACAGTCGATTGAATGAATGTGAATCTTGAAAAACTTTGTTAAAATCATGATGAGAATTTTCGTCTTAATGTATATAACTTTATCAAACTTAACGGATGCTCCACTATAGCTTGTTATAGTATATCAAGTTACACATTACAATAAAATAACATTTGTCTGAACCTATCTAAAATGTGTGAACATAGCCTATAATTTATCAAATCTCCGGACTATATTTGTATTTACATTACACATACAAAGTCATTTTTAGTTTGAAAATAGTTTCTTTCTTACGGTAACAGGTGGTATGAATTATAGACATCTTTTAAATATTACTGATAATAACAAAAGTATACGTAAATAAATCACAAAAATTAATATTATATTTTTGAATTTCAAAGTCTTTTTCTTATATAATGTTCGCTTCCAAAGTGGAGTATATGGATCTATACAGTGTAAAGATATCCACTCCGAAAGTGGATTATATGTATCTTCACAATGTGAAGACGTCTCGACAGGCTATTTTTCACGAGAATTGTTTGTCATACAATTGCTTGACCCAATGGGCAGGCATCCAGTCATATATTTTTGGATTTTTTAAAAAATCCGACATATGGATAATCGAATCCATATTCCCGGATCGATAGGCGCGCACACTACCAACTACGCTACCGTGAAGATTCAGTGTTTATTATTGATATTTTTAAAAGAATATATCGAAAGCTTAGTTATTAACTGTTACTATTCGAATAAATCAAAAGCTTTCATTGATCACATTTGATTTTTTAGATGAAAGGAGAGGTTTTAGAGATTGTCCATTGGGTGAAGCAATTATCTTGCAATCAGCTCTCGTAAGAAAAATAATCAATACGAGGTCATTGCGGAAATCTATATGCTTTACTTTCAAATTGGATACGGTATAAAAATATATTTCTAACGGTTAACTGAAAGTACGCGCTAAAAGTCATGGATGTAAATACCATAACTGCATACTGTTATATTGATAGCATATTTTGAATAAATAGCTGATAATCCATTTTGGTTTTTGTTTTTTTTTGAAAAATTAATATTATATTGATGTTATCAGCTGTTTAGTTTTTATCACTATTTTTATTATTTGATAAATAATCTCTTTTGACGTTTTCCGTAACTTTTTATAGATTTTGATTAATATGTCTAAGTGCTTAAAGAAAGAAAGCCATAAATAAATAAAATGATGAACGATCAAAATGGAACGAAAAAATTTTCCAGTCTATTAATTTTGACATAGTACATGGCCTATCCATATAAAAATACGAATATACACACATAGTCGAAATTGCAATAGAGATAAGTTTTTTTCGCGCACGGTTTCCCACATTTTTTTTCTTTTGGCTTCTTCCTACTCGTGTGACACTCCGGAAACGTAATTATCTTTGCGAATAAAAAAAACCACTCCCAGCGGCTAAAATAAGTTAGTGCGATCGTGTGTGTAATACGGGTCTGGCAATGTTAGTTAGACTGCAACTAGGCAAGCCATTTCTTTTAATTATGTCATCACATCCTTTTATTATTTTTACTTAAGAAACAAGCCAAATTCAACTTCTTATTTATTTACAATAAAATAGTTTATTTGTCTTGCAACATAATTCGTTCGATAGACCTCATCGACAATATACACTTTTAGAACTGTATTAATAGTAATGTTTAACAATACCCAAATCCTAATTTAACCGTAATATTTAATTATCTTTGTTGCAATCTTATTTTACGTTGAGGTATTTTTTTTTAACAAAATTGTATTATTCAGCATGTTGCTTAAATATTTTTCATATATATAAGAGGTAGCCTAGGGAATTTTTTTGGAAAGGATACTGACTCATTGTGCAGATCTACTTACAGTGTTTGTTTATACCATAGTCGCGCCCAACGTGAAACATATGATCTACACAGAGTGAAGGTATCCACCCCAAAAGAGGAGTAGATGGATCTCCGCAATGTGAAGACATCTTGGCAGATTATTTTCACGAAAATTGTTTGACAGTCAAATACCCAATCCAACTCGAACACGCATTGCCTTGATTGATACGCGCGCACACTACCAAATACGCTACAAAGGTAGACAGTGTTCACCAATATTCAAAAATGGATGTTTATAATATTACAATAATGTAATTATATTCATCGCTTTTGTCGCGTACCGAATAAGATTTACCTGAAATATTAAATCACTAGAGAAATTAATTGCACTTCGAGCGCGAAACGTTTTTATTTCTGTAGAAATGACTGAAAAATCCCAATAGTATCGCGTGCAACCAAAGTATTTATTTACGTATTTTTCATTACGTAAGTACCGGCTAGTTTAAAACAATCTTTTTTTAACAAGAATAGAATGTTAATGAATCCCTCACATTTAGCAAATCGTTCTATTTTCCGTTAAAATGCGGCCACGCCGCGAGTTCTTCGATGACACTGACAAATTGTCGGAGATACTTTCGCTAATTAAATGCTTCGGGTATTCCCAATACACCCCGATATAAATACACAACGTCCAGAAATAAACTCCATCACTTCAGTAAAGTGGATAATAAAACTCAACGAATAGTCGCCTTTGTATAGTTGTAGCAATATTTTATATCCAACTGCACCAAAATACAAAAATAAATATTATTAATTAGAATTATACGTCAACCAACAAGGTATTCTTTGTCATTCAATGTCTACATTTCTTTGAAAATAACCTTGACTTTCCAAACCGCCAAACTAAAATTACAAATAACAGCCCATGTGAATGTTTACAAATCATAAATACTACCAAATCAATGGTGATTTGTTACAATATAGATCCTACACATTATTATCTTAGGTGTTACGATTAGGGCAAAAATCAAAATCCCATACGGTTCTAGGAATAAAGGTTTTAGATTATCATATAATATAAACTGACACATATAAAGCGATGTTACTTTTAAATCGTTCATAAAAAATACGTTGAAATAATAGCACAGGGTTGTTAGTAACATCCGTAAAAAACATCCGCACAATCTACCAAATCGCAAATATTTTATAAATGGGAAACAGTCTGTAAATTCCAAGGGATAAAGCTAACATTGCTTGGATTTATATGGAAGTGTACAGATTTAAAATTGCTTTTAAATTAAAACGAATTTCGATTAAATACCTTGAGCCGATTGATGCATTTGATAACCATTAAATTAATCGAAGAGAATTATTTAAAGCTTTTAAAATTTCGAGTAATACAACTTTTTTTTTTTACAACATATTTATAATTATTTGAGTATTTGAAACCATTGCTGTTTCAAAAAAATAGATATTTTAAAATAGGTTATATAATAATAAGAGATGTAATGTCACATTGGCATCGAATTACTCCCCTAAAATTTTAGGTATAGCATAGCATCGTCTTAAAAACAATATTATTTTTCCATATCTCATCTTTCTACCCTTTACCTAACAAAGTAATACGTTTTTGCCATTTACAGAAAACAGAAACAGTTTATTTTGATTCTTACTAAGAAAGGAAGTTGTATTTCAGTAACTCTGAAATATATTGTACAGAATATACTTGCAAACTCAAAAATTATTTTGGTTGACAAAATACTTTCATTTTATGATATATTTGATTTTAGTATTTTTACACCATATTTTACTATACAACAAAAACGCAGTTTAAAATATAGTTACAACATTTAAATATATATAATAAGTAATCATTTATTAACTTGTTTATTATTAATATCGTTATTAATAAATATAACAGTTCGCAACGAAATTTTTCTTTATTTTTTAAGTAAATTGCTGCAAAATTTTCTAGCTTAGTTATAAATATAATATAATAGTTGGTTATGATAAATAATTCAATTTTCATTTGAGTCCTGTGTTTACTATGAACATAAATATAACTTAAGTTCATTTTTTGAACGTAAATCACCTTTTCTAGTAAACTTCTTCAAAAAATATCGGTTGCTGACTACATCCCATAAGGATAGGAAAAACGGATTATAGAATACGTGGTTGGCGTGCAAGAAACGTATTCTGAAAACGATTTTCTATACACATTATATATTGTTTAAGTACGGCTCAAGCTAGTAAATCCTGCGTATTTAAAGTATTGTATCCCGCAACACTAAACTACCTACCCTCTGAAGATTGCTTTTCTCCAAGCAATATTGTTATTATTTGTTCTGGACTTTTGAGTATTACGAAGAACATAATAGAGCTTTGGAAATTTCTTCACAAATAGTTTCACTTGAAACCAGGAAAGCTTTCTTTGTAGTTTTCTAATAACTTTAGTATTTTTAATTAAAACCTCTAATCAAATTTTATTTGTGATTTAACTTCATATTTAGGCAAAAATCACACACTAAAAAGAGTCATTAGTTTTATACGTACCACAACAGCACGGTTTTTGTTTCAAAACCTATACATCACTAAAATTCTAATTGTAAATTGTAAACAATTTTTGAGGTAATATGTCTATATAAAGTAACTTAATTTAAATACTACTATTCACAAATACATTTCGTTGTTTTTTTAACATGTATTTATTGAAGAACTTTATTATGGTTTTGAAATTACATTTCGTTTTGGATAAACAAAAAAACATTGTTTATTCATCACAAATTAGAAGAATATAAACATTTTTCTAATTTTTATAAATTTCACGATAGTCTGCTATTTATTTTTGATTAAAATTGATTTAATATTAACAATAAATTCAACAGAGAAATGTAAAATTCACTTTTTTCAATAATCCATTAGTCGAAACAAAGATGAGTTATCACGTCATTGTAGCGCGTCAATCAGAATAAAAAAATCACCTTGTTCACTGAGCAATTAGATCAGCGACGAGCTTTAGTTCGAAGCTTTTGAGCTTCATTTTATGTCATGTGGTAGAAAAGCTTCGTTCTAGTTAGGATTCGCGTCATTCAATCGCGTCACATCAAATCAACAATCTGCGTCGTGTAGCCGTAAATATGATCAAAGTAAATCTACTTAAGTACATGTTTTTGATAGGTTACATTAAACTTAAAAAGCATAGATTTATAATATTATTAACTTCTTTTCAAACGTAAATACATAATTAACTTAATGGATTATTAAACCTTATAATAACAATTAAACATTTCTTATGACATTTTTTTATATTATGTTATTAATAAAAGTACTTTTACGTATTCCAAAATAATACAAGGCTATTTTAGTTAGGAAAACTCTATTTTTGATATTTATTGCTCCAAAAGTGAAGTACTCAGATTTTTGCAATGTGAAGACGTATTTTGACAGATTATTTATTTCACTAGAATTGACTGTCAAACAATTGCTCAACCTAATGGGGTGGACGCATCCTCCATCCGAAAATGGAGGATTATTTATAAAATATTTTCATTTTTTTTTTTTGTAAACAGAATAAATTTTTTCAAACATAAAAGTGTGTATATAAAATATATATTTTTGTAAATGAGATATTTTGGAACAGATATGGTAAAAAAATGAGAGTCTGTTCTATATTTTTTTATTAAATCCGACTAATTAATACTCCAATATTTTTACAAAACTTAATAAATTGAAAACTTCAAACTTTTTTATATATATATAATTTATGACATTTTTAATACTTTTGCCTTAAATTTGCTGCAAGTAAGTCGAGAATAACTTTATCTAAATGCGTAAATCACTTTTTTAGCTAAAGATTCCATTTTTTTCTTGTAAGCGAAACATTTCTAGCGTAATTAAGATTTTATTTTTTTCGCAAGACGTGTTTTAAACTGTCATGGAAAGTAATATTTCTTATCTGCTTAAAAAATAATAAGATAATAAATGTAGGACGCAAAAATAAAAGACTAATTTGGCAAATCCAGTCAACCAAGTTAAGATATTCATGTTATATGAAACATCGTAATCTCCAAATCGTTTATTAACTCGTTATTTATGGTTATTGTATGTTTTTATATTTTTCTTTTTGATTTCAACTGTACGTATTAAAAGGAATATATTCAATGTCCTTTAAACTCTTTAAAGTATTGTTTTTTATTAAATAATATATATTTGGGTAGGAATCGATTTGTCATGCAATTTAATGGTTCAATGGGCAGCGAGGAAAAAACATATTTGCTTAATCTTGATTTGAAGACGACTAACTTTTCAACGGTAATTTAATAGATTTCATAATGTGGTAATTTTTGACGAATTTCAACATCAACAATTTTAATATCAACCACATATTTTGTTTCTTAAATGACGATGTTAAAAAATATGCTTGTTTTATTTCATCATATGACATTCCTCTATCCATTTTAGCATTTTTTATTTAACTTTAAATTAAATTTAAATTTAACATTTATTTTAGTGATGTTGAAAGCACGGTGAATATTTACAATCATATTTTCATATCATGTTAAATGTACTTATAATTGATAATTAAAATTCAATACTAACAACGTATTAAATCGACATTTTTTTGTAGTGTACATACTTGCTATAAAACATAAAATTAAAATTAGATTATTGAATTTATTAAAAAAAAATGGATGTGCACACTATGATTTTTAAGATTGGTACATAAATCAAAATAAGAGTGGAAAATATTATGAAAGTACTCTAGAATATAGAAAATAAAATAGGATAGAATAGGCAAAACTGTTGTAGTCCTTTAGTCAAATGGTAAACGCACATACTTACCATGCATTGGCTCGAGGTAGTTCTGCTGTTGGTGCAGCTAGTAGATCGAATTTCACAGTTAAAAAACGAAATCAAATCTTAAAAACGGAGACTTAAAGACTGGATGCGTAGCAGGTTGAGCAATTAGCTGACAATAAATTTTCGCATTATACAAAACCTTTAGATTCCAGTAATAGATATATTTCTTTCGGATATCATAGCAGACATGATGGTAAAAAATGTATTATCATTTATTTAATTAGACATGTGAGTAACTATTAGGATACGTAACCGTATTTACAAACGCATATTTCATAAACAACACTAAATAGTCACATTAAAAGCTCATAAACTGCAAACGGCAACGGGTTGCAGTATTTACGTGGCATTTAATGCTGATAGCTATCGAAGTGGTCGAATACTTGGACGTTGGTTTTATTAGGGTAGTTTACGGTCTGCAAACGAACGTCGCACTGAGAATATTGGAAAGATATAAGCTACAGAAATGGACACATTTTGTTTTTCTCTCGTGCGGCGATTTTCTCTATAACCAATTTTCTTTGGTCGAAAATACTTTTACTTATGAAAGCTTGCTAATAAGTAGTTTAATGTTGCAATATTTTGTAAAAAAACTATTGGAATTGGTATAAAACACAACAGATTTAAGCGGATATTTTATCACAACAAATTACCCTTGGCAATTTTACAAATGATTTTGATTTACAAATCACAAATCTCGTTATGATATTGAACAATTTTAAATAACTCTCACTATAAATTTGAAAGAAAAATTTTCAACGTCTTTTAACAAAAAATACAACATTTATATTTTATAATATTTTTTTCTTTTATAAAAACAATTGAAAGATTCAGAATTGGATATTCAATGACTTGTGTAATTGGCCAATAATCAATAATACAACTCTTGAAAAAAAGCGAAAATAAAAAAGTTCAGATAAATTGTCACATTGTCATTATAAATATTTTTTCATGTTTTATTAAGTATTTTTTTTAACATAACAGATTCAAAAACTATTAAATTAAAAGAATTTACCAAAGTAAAATCACTTCAGACTGAAAATGGATTCGATATACAAAGATTTTTATGTAATTAATTTAATTTTACTTATTGGTGTTTCCCCGGGAGTGTAATCATTAGTGTGTGTGACATCTGGCTGATTTATAAAAATCCAAGAAATAGACGACTGCATTTTTACTGGGTAAAGCAATTGTCCGACAAACGATTGTCATGAAAAAAATAATCTTTCAAGACGTCTTTACATTGCGGAGAACCTATACTTTATTTTCGAAATGGATATTTTTACACTGTGTTGATCCATATGCTCTACTCTATGATTAAACATGGTATATATATGTGTGAATATTATATTGTATTATATTTTATCAATATACTACACAATGTGTTAATATATTAATTTCGGATTTTTTTTTTCAAATAAATTATCTCTAATTTACAAAAGATTTTTTGTTGTAAAAACGAGAATGCTAATTACTAGAACAGTTTTTTGCGCATTTCCCTCTGCAATGAAATTACGAACTTGAAAGGCATAAATGTGTGTAGACATTTAATCTGTGATGTAATTTAACACGTCCTCTGCGGTGTGGTTGAAGCAAGTCGTGGGATATTGGATGACGGGGGACAATTTCCAGAATAGATTCAACACAGCGTCAGAAAATCGAATTAAAAGGCTACACTTTTTCCGTGACTTTGTAGCAAAGAATATGAAATTTACTTGAAGTATAAATAGAAGAGCGTTGATTATTCTGCTCGCATAATGACTTTTATTGTTATTTTATATATTTACACATTATATTTATTCTCAAAACAACATTTTTTCACAATCAAAAATCAATTTGAGTGTATGGTTTTATAGCTTTTTAAATAACAAAATGCCATAGGATAAATTTTCAAAAGTTCTATGAAAGTGCAATTGAATTTCACTCTTTTGAAAATTAAGTTATACCAAAATGTAAAGGAGGTTAAAGCTTAACACTGATATGATGAAAGAACATATAGGAAGACAATCGTCTTCTAGTAGGTATATAATTTTCGGCAATGATGGCAAAGATTTGGACTTAAATATTTAGTCAAGAAGATAAAGAAGAAAAAAAATTGTATTAAAAATAAATCAATGATAGTTAGAGCTGTTTAATACAAAAACATATTTTAAAAAATATTGAGTTATAGAGGTTTTTATTTTTTTAAATATTTTTGAATCGATCAAGTTACGGAAATCTACGGTTTCCATTACTTACCCATCAATGTTAGAACATTCCATTTCAGATACCGCCAATTTAATACTATGGGCGGTTTCAGTCAGCACCGTGGCGTGTGGTGTGAAGAACCCCCATTGCTAGGCGGGTTCACACGACGCCCGTTCCTGTTTGCACACCAGAATGTCAACACTCGCGAAACTTAAATTACGTTTGGCGCGGGTCTGAAATTAAGTCGAACTGTTGGGTCAAATCAGGCTGACGTGTGATCACTGAAAACCGATGTAATTTGAAAGGATTTATATGCGTTGTTGTATTGATTTTGCGTCAATACTGATGGGATCTCTGGTACTTTCCAACCGAACGTATTTGCATTTAAGTATTCTATACGTAATGGTCATATTGATATTATAACCATGTTTATTTGTATACTCTTTCCAAAGATTGAAAATTTTAATTTAAGTATTTGATTTTGGCACTTATAAAAATCAAAAATCATGAAAACAATTTTTCTGAATCTATTCATGTGAAAAAAAATTATATTACTTATTGATATTCTTTCAAATTTACACACATATTAATACACATAAAAACATTATTTATTTTTATTTTTTATTTATGAAGTATTTACTTCAGTGATATATATTCAATTTTTTTTATACCGTTTGCTCCCAACGTGGAGCATATGGATCTACACAGTGTGAAGATATCCACTACGAAAGAGGAGTATATGAATCTCCGCAATGTGAAGACATCTTGACAGATTATTTTTCACGAGAACTGTTTGTCGAACAATTACTTAACCCAATGGGCACCCAGTCCTGCATTTTTGGATTTTTAAAATCCGACGGATGGGAAATCAAGCCCGCTGTATCTATCCGCTCAAATTTATAATGGAATACTGTATTACCTATGTACTAAACAATACGCTAGCTGAATCTTATAAATTAACAACCTGCTAAGATAAATCTCATTGACACTTTGCAGATTTATTAATCCTACTTCTGGAGCTCTTATAAAAAAAAATATAACCCTCAACAACATTACAAACAGATAATGATAAACTAGAAATGAAAGTGAATACTGGATTATTTTGTATTTTTATTCGTAATTATCACAAAACTGTTATAAGATTGAAGAGCTTTATTTAATTCCTCAAACATATAAATGAATTCTTTAAAAGCGTATCCCAAACATTTACTGCGTATGGCATCATATCGTGAAAATGTAAGAGGATTTTTCTAAACATCTAGATTAAATTTTCTTAATAAAATTTACCATTCTTAGACCTTTCCACAACCCACTTGATAATTTATGGTGCCTTAAAGCCATTTTTTTAGGTTTTCGCAATAAACAAAAGTTTTTCTTTTCCAAAGTTTGTTTTCAACCCAATTTCTCAAAGCTTCCGGGTTCCTGATCCACCATATCGCCATGGTAGCCAATTACTCAAAGAGGATGTTGATCCTTGAAACCTTTTTAAGGTTTTCCAGGAAATTCGAAACAAGAATGAATATGACCCCTAAAAATAACACAAGATACCTTCACGACACAGGATAAAAGGCAAGGCTAAATTTAAAATTATAAACTTTTCAGTTTTAACGACTTATTGTGTAATTTAATAATATATCACCTTACGATATATCACAAAATTAAATTTTCTTATACCCGTGTGATAAATGCAAGAGATTGTGGATTCGAATCCCATAATTGAGTAACGATTTTTAATAAATTCGATGATCCATGTCTGCATTTCCAATTCTCGTAAAAAATATCAAGATAAGTCTATAAGCTCCATTTTTGTGGAGGACATGGTAGAAATATATAATATTAAATTCTGGCTGATAAATCACCTATTCGTGTGTTTTTCATGTCTTCTCATGATGATTTATTTTCTTGTTATTATTTTTTCAGATTAATTGTAAAATCATTTAATATTAATTAAGACTTTATTATCATGGTCAGAAGTAATTAAATTTAATGAAAATACAGTACAGTAATTTTATTCGTACTGTCGCAGATAAGTAATATTTTCTGAAAGGCTTTGGTGAAGCTTTTTTTTAACTTTTTAAAGGCCCAAAATTCAATTAATAATAATATCCGCTTAAGGCTTAATGTAATATATTATGTATTAAAAAAAGATTTAAAGTGGACGACCGTGTAACATAACAAATTGACATCCACGTGAAGTGTAAAGAGAATTAAAATTAATTGTTTGTAAGCCCGTACGCAAAGGATTCTAATAAAGGGTGTTAATTACAGGAAAGTAAAGAGTACATTTTTAATATCCACGTCCTAAATCAAGGATTAAAAAAATCAATTGAATTTTATCTGATTTCCGTTTTAGATGTTAGCTATTTTTTTATATTTAAATAAAACACGTCTTAATTTAATGCGTTATCTATAAAAATATACTAATATTTATGATTCCTCCAGTAGCGTTGAAGTTGGCGTGCGCGCCTCGCATCCCGGGAATACGAGTTCGATTCCCACATTTTTTTTTTTACAAAAATATCAAAAAATGCGAGACTTTATTTCAAAATACATCAACAAACTGTCTGACACAATTCTAGTGAAAAAAAATCTGTCAAGACTTTATATTCTACATACTAAATACTTCACTTTATGTTTTTACTAGGTTGATTCATATGCTCCACTTCCACAACAGAAATGGTATCATATACATATGAATTTAATCTGAAAATAAGTATGATTGGAAACCAATTACAATAAAAAATCGAGATTGGTTTCGATTTAATAATGATACGTTTCATAAGCGTTTTAACTTTTTTTTTTAATAATTTATTAATTGTACTTTTCATTTCTTTTTTAAATATTAGAATGCTTTTAATGCATAAGCGTTATTTTTATTTTTAAATATTGATTGTTTATAGTGGTGGCATTTCACGATATGAAAAAAATCATTTTTTGTAAAATGCTGTCTTATCTTTTAGCTAGCGACGTTAATTTATTTGCAAAACTGTACGTAATGTTTCTTTAATATTGAGAGCAATATCAATTTACAAATAATAAAAGTATTAAATTCGTATCTCTTGGCGTCAGACTTGGCTTAATTTAATTTCTAAAAATAGTCAAAAATGTAAGCAATTACAGTAAAATATTAAGCAATATTTCAAATTTATCATATTAATAAAGAAATACCTTTTGTTGGAAAATTTATCTGGCAAGATGTTCTTCGCGAATCCTCGAGCCAAAACTCATAAAGCATTTACCGAAATTAATTTTCAAACTTAAAGAAACCTGAGTCTTAAGAAATATTAATTAATACTACAGAATTTACAAAATGGCTTGTGACTTTTGTTTGCGAAACGATAAAACGTAAGCTTTATTTCGCGTTATAGATAAGATTCGTTCCATATTTTCTATTTATACTTTCCGCCCGAGATATTATATTTAGTACTAAACGGGTCTACATAAATACTGATTTCATTCTTTGTTTTTATTCCTTCCGAATAACTGCGCGGTTGGCATCTTTTTTAACCGGATACAAAAAATCGCTTCTCCAATATGATTTACTCTTACAGCGGATGTAGTTTTTCTTTAGAAAAACGAAAGCCTACTGGCACCTTAAATATGAACACATTGGAGATATTCCCAAAAGGAAAACGTTATTTTTATATACGATTATTATTTTCGTACTGAAAAAGATCTATATTTTATACATATAATAACAGTGAACAAAATAAATTTCTTAAATTCGATTAACTGAAACAACTTTCAATACAGATGACTTGATTTTTTAATAATTCACTATTTATAATTTTATTCAATATTTCGTAAAAAAATATTAATACTGTGCATGCTCAAGCAATGCAAAGTAATATTATGAAAAAAATTAGAAATAACAGACGAATGTGTTTTGTTTGTTCGTTTCATTTATAGCGAGCGCATAAAACATTTTTTTTAAATAAAAAAAATAAAATAAATTCTTAATGTAAAATAAAGTCTTTCTTCGGGCGCTCAGACCCTTTTTGCATAATTATGCCCGTAGATTTTGAAATTTCATAAAAAAAAATATAACTTGACATTAACATGCCTTACAATTACCTAATTTCCAAAATTTTAAATAAAACAAAAATTACTATTTATCAATGATTAACGATCTAGAAACATTTGACAGGGTACTGGATTGGTAGGCACTTTATTTTTACAAACAGTATCTTAAGCCACCAGATATCAATTAAAATGTAAAATGACATTTTCGAACTTTCATTTTTATTATTTTTCACGTCTTTTGTGGCTTAGCATAAGCACATAAATATATTATATTATTTATTTAAAACTGAACATTTATGCACTTTATGAAAATACTAATATGCCGGTTTGAATTGTATGCTCATTTATTTTCATATAATAAATTAAATGTTGACATGCATTTTAAAATTCAGATACGTGTGTAGTGGCTTGAAAATTTTCATTGCAAATTCGATCATACGTACAAATTTGTATCGAAGAAAATCACGTACTCAAAAACGTCGGAACGTCAGCGCAGCTCTAGCTTCACGTATTGCAATTTTCCTGCATTTCACGCTTCGTTAGTGCGAAAGCCTTTTTCCGCACACATTCGAAACTCTAACATTTTCACGGAAACCCTCACACGACAACTATTTGTCGAGGAAAATTTAATTTAGTCTAGAATTTCGATTAATTTTCTCTGATGTGACAACCATTGACGTATCGAATACTTGTGAAATACGAAATCCAAACGTTTCTCAACTCAATGTAGGCTCTATTCTAATTTAAAGACCGTATATTGTGTTAAAACTTTTACAGTGATCACTATATAAGAGTTAATCTTTTAGCGTATTTTTAAGGCGTAGATAACGAGCCCATATTATTCGGGTATAGCAAAAGACAAAGCCAGTATTGTCTCAGCGAAGAGATAAACCAAATTATATTGTTTGAACAGTGACAATGGTATTTGTGTTGGGCTAATTTTAATCTTTCCTCCGTGGGAAAACGTTTTTCGTGTCATTTTTATTCTGACTGCTAATCTCACCTGAGTAAATTTCTCGAGAAAATTCAAAAAATAAAATACTATGAGCCTTTTTCCCTTCGTTTCGTGACGGTAAACATCTTATCTTGTTTAACAACGCTTTCCCTTGTCTCCGATAATATTTTTTGCGACGTTGCGTATTGCCTACGTTGGGTGTAAAATAAATATTTTATTTTAAATTCCTCTTATTTTATAAAGCGTAACAGTTAAAGATACCGATTATAAATAGTCTTACAGAAAATAGATAAGAAGCAACGGGCAACATCTTTTAACAGTGTTTACCTTCATAAATTTGGAGCTTTCGTGAAATTCTGTTGCATGCTTTAATTAAGAAAATAATCGAAGTCTATGTACAAATAATGTTAAATTATAATATACAGACGTGCTTCAAGATACAAAACAAAGGCTTAGCAGAGATAAAACGATTTCATTTTGTCGCAATAAATATTAATGATTTATTTTTAATAGAGGCATAAATAATATGAATCATTCAAGATTTGTAAATCAGTTTAGTTATATAATAAATAAAATCTGTTCACTTCAGAAATGGAGTGTGTAGATTTTTTAATAGGAGTAGTAGGGAATTTTAATGTCTCCCCAGTTGGTAGCGTGCGTGCCTAGCAATCCAGGGAATGCGAGTTCGATCCCCCATCTGTCGGATTTTAAAAATCCAAAATGCAGATCTGGATGCCCATTGGGTTGAGTTTTTGTCTGACAAACAATTCTCGTAAAAAGTAACCTGTCAAGACGTCTTCACATTGCGGAGATCCATAGATTCTTCTTTCGGAGTGGATATCTTCACACTGTGTAGATCCATATGCTCCATGTTGGAAGCGAACGTGGTATATATAATATATATATAATAGGTTGATTCTTCAAATAGATGGCTACGCTGTAATATTTAAAATAAATGTGACAACTAACAATATAAAGTAACTTTAATACTTGTTACTGTTACTTTTTCATTTGTTAATAATTCATACCAAAAACGACATCGTGAGTAACGATTTTTCTATCCACTGTAAAATAGTAAGATACAACAACTTTTAGATTTATTTGTAATACAAAATTTTTAAGCGCTTATCGATCGGTATTCTTTCTAAAAAGAAGTTTCTACAAAAAATCTTGAATAAATGATATTTTATTATTGTTATAAATACTTAAAGTATTCTTATATGGTTACTTCATCAAATATATCATCACACGCGAACATAAATATAATAAACTATATATATATATATATACTATTATAATTTTGTTGAGAAAAACAAACATGTTTTCATATAAGGCAACGTGGTTTTATTCATACGTAAAATTAAACTAAGCATCTTTGAAAATTGTAATGTAAAATATGTTAAAACTGATGATGAAACAAACTCTATTTATAGATTCTACTAAAATGAGGATTTGTAATTTACTTTTTAGAGCTTCCTCAAGCTTTTTAAGACCCTTCCAGCATTTAGACGAAACAAGGAACTCGAAAAAGGTGTACAAGACCTTATGAAGATTTATTTACTACTTACATGCGAGTAAGTGCGGAGAGTTTAGAACTAAACAAAGGTGGCCATCAAAATAACAGACGTCCGGGAAATGATCGGGGGATCCTGTTAATGGCGCATTTCCCCTTACTGAAATGAGCGACACGCAACCACTAAGCGTTGGACCATCCAGTGGCGTGACGTTATTTGACACAAAATATATATTATTTATAAAAAAAAAATGTTTAATTTGTATATGAATGTGATTTTGTATACAATAAACTAAAAAGAAATCAGCATCTCTTTAATGTAATTGATACTAACATCAAGATTTGTATCAAATTCGTTATCTGTAATAATATTATGAAACTAGTCAAAGTAAATAAATTTATAAACAATCTTTCTAACAGTAATCTTTGTTACATCTGTTTTTATCAAAATTTTACTCGAGCAGTATTTTTATATACTATTCACCAAAATTATCTTATAGCACAGTCAGCATTACACTTAATGTAATAAAAATTAAAAAAACATTATTATGCAGAGGATACATTAATACACTATACAATTAATAGGCAATGTTGAGCCAATGAGTATTTGTCTTAAAGCATATTTGTTAAAACCAAATAAACATATAAAAACTTAGGATTTAATTAAGATTCAGAATTTACTTCATTATCAAATAATTTAAAATGAAATATAAAGCCTACTCTCTATAATGAATTATTAGGAAAAGTTATCTAATATGCTTAATTTTACAGTTTTTCAATAATACAATAATATATTATTTATTACAAAAATAAAACACCACTGGTGGTTACTAATGTGAAAAAAATACGAGTACTGAAAACCGCGTAAGAAATGTACGAAAACCGCTCACAGTTGTTAAGGTTTTCCTTTTGAATAATATAGCGGTTTATTTATCGAAACAGCCATGCGTCGATGTTTCAATTGAACTAAACGATCGAGAGGAATTGTATTAACTATAACGTTATGCCAGTCTTGTTTTAGGTGGAAGACCCTTTTCGATTTCTTTTAATGACCGCCTATAAACGAGAATTGAAGGTATCTTCCGACGTGTCTATTGCTAAACGTAGTTAAGTTTATGGTCTTATGTAAGTGAATAAGTCATTTAACATTCACTCACAAAAACTTCTTTGAAAGCTAATTTGCAACAGCAATTAATATTATAAGACATTTTCGACATATTTATAACATCAATAATTTTACCCATGTTTTATAAGATAAAATAGGTGAACAAGATCGATAAACTCGTGTGTTATAATTCAAAAAAAAATATTATAGAATGTTTGTCTGGTGAGATCTCTCCATGAAAAAAAATCAAGTTTTTTGTTAAGTTTTATTTTTACAGCCTTGTCTTGATTCACTTTATCAAAGTCATTTGAAAAGTTATTGTAAGAACAGTCAATCTGATGGTCTCTATCTAATGCTGACAAAATATAGTCAGTTAAAACCATTAGGTTGGTCTCTATCAATTGGCCCATTCTGTTCATTAAATAATATTTTTTATTACAAATAAATCCATTCTTGAATACATCATTATATATACGATTATTTTAAGTAATTTATCCGGTGGTGAAAGACCAGCTACCGGCCTGTTGTGTTCTACCAATGAATCCAAGCCGCTCTTATGGTTTGGATCAACCTTAGACTACTTCCATGTTTCAGGAAAGGTACTTTCTATATTTTTCAGAATTCTATATTTTATGTGTGATGACTAGAATACAAAAGCTTGTGGCGTACATAAATTGATTCCATTTGGCCAGTGCTATATAAACTATCTGACAGCTAGTAATGTAAACACAAGTGAACTGTCGTGCATATCGCTGACAAGTGCAACAACATTAAACAAGTTAAACAGTGTCTACAAAC
>JAGVSQ010002238.1:0-25456 GCA_022683975.1 Rhyacophila evoluta | reverse complement strand
AAAAAATATATATGTAACACCATTATAAATACACATCTTAAGATTAAGTGCTTTGTATTTAATTAAAAACTCACGTGACACATGCAGTTATGTTGTATTTTTGAGCTACAGTTTACAAATTTGTCGAGTTAATAATTTTATTATTTCAAAACGAACATCAATTATGTGCTTAATGAATTGTAATTGAATACTGAAAATAAAAATACAAAGCAAGTTCTTTAAAAATACTATAATCTGGCTTGTGAGCTTATTTACGTTCTAATATTATATTTATAACTTCTCTCGTACCAGTCTGAATTTGCTTTCAATTTGATTCTTAATTAGACTTGTCAATAGCTGTTCCATTTATTACGTTATTTTCAGAACTTAAAAGATACATGCTTTAAATCGTCAATACCAGCTTCGTCAAGCATCCATATCAATAGAGAGTATTTTGTAAAAAATATTTAGGATCAGTTCAGTTTTGTAAAACGAGAATTTCCAAGATCATTGCACGAAATGTATTGTACAATAGATGGCTCTTCAAGTAACGGGTGCAGTTGTTGATAGTGTTTTGACCAACAAAGTTAGCTTTACATATCCAAAAGAATTATTATTTTCAACTTTTTTAATACTATCACAAAATATATATTCATATCAGTAAATAATATTTTAAAATACATATGTTTTAAAAGACTCCTATTTCGTCATGGTATTATGTGAAGAGATCATCACGCTCGTCGTAATTATGAAGGCAATGAAATATGCCTGAATGGCAATCAGGTTGGATAGTCCAACAGGTCCAACAGCTGGTTAAAGAAACTTGAGTATTTTTTACCGTTTCGTACACATTCTTAGATATTTCGGCACTATATGGTGATACAATAACACAGTTGACTGTTTAAAAATGTCAAACAGAGCCAGTACTAAAATGCCTACTGAAGTGGTCTCGAGTCAACTTGGTTATCTACCTGCATCATTAAATATTTAGAAAAAAACGTGTGTGTGTCTGCCTTTAGTCCACGTACCTCACTTGCCCTATCAGCTTTTTACCGTTGCATCCATAGGCAGGCAGACAGATGGCCTTCTTCCAAAGATTTGGTCTGTTGCTCTACTCTCGGAATGGTGGATTTAGATTTTAAATTTAAAGGGGTTTTTCATGTGCGCCTTTTGCAATGGAGTAGTGAACGTTGAATTCATTATTATTTCACCAGTGTTTTACCATATTATTTTATAATTTACAGTATATACTGTAATAAACCTAAAAACGTTACTCAGTCAAATCTATCAAATGTATTAACTCGTAATTGTAATCTAAATATGGTTTGTGTGCGAAGAACGTTTCTTGTTAATTTTCAAGGACGTATAAATATGAGAATATTAAATCAAAACTAACATTATTACTTGACAAATAGTTAATTAAAGATGTTTTACACGTGAGTGATGTGGCGCCATATATAACACGTGCTGACAGCTCGACAAACCGTGATAAGCGTCGACGTTAACAATATATTATATTATATTTAGTATAAATGAAGAACCACAATTTCTGATTCTGAGCTATTTTGGAGATTAAAAGTTTGAATTGCGTATTTATCTTATATTTTTAGGTTCATTAAATATTTATTACTTGTTATACAGTGGAAAACGGATATTGAAATCATATATAGTGTCATCAACCGGGTATTATTATTACAACCAGACGATACCAAGCCACATTGTATAAAATGATTTTTTTAATATTGTAGTCAAACTTCGGCTGTTATTATAAATTTTGCTAACTATATATGCCTCTTTACATCAACAAACTTCGAAAAACATCTTTGATATAAGTATTATATTTAAGAGTTATTTAATTTAAGCAAAAGGCAAGTAATTATCTTGATTTTTTCGAACAATAAACATATTTTAAAAAGTTGTCAATACGACATATATAATATAGTTTGAAAAATAATGTAGATTGTATTAATTTGTAATGAATTGTGTTTGGTAATATATTTTCTTTAACTTCGGGTTAACATTATCAACTGGTTATTGTTATCAAAAGTTACAGCCCCCATGGTGATTGCAATCAGCGGTTTGCACTATACATTATAAATATGGGATAGTGTAAGCTCAATACAATGCAGCAGACAATATATCGTCGTGTTACTGGCAAAAGACGTTAAAGTGAAAATGCGAGTCTTGAGATAATCGAGTTTTAATGTTTGAGTCTTTCTGTTAAATAGATTTTACGACAATTTCATAAGATATAATGATTATGCTTTAAGAATTTGTCGTAAAATCTAGCGGCGTTCGGGAATTCGAAGCGTTTTTCAGTCCATATCATACATATATATATAGAGATACAATTTAAAGTCATAAAAATATCAAAATCGTCAAAGTTACATGCTTTTCACGTTTATTTGTCACGTTGTAACAAAATAAATATTCAAAAAAATTGAAAGGAAATCGAGTACATGCAAATAAACTGGGTAATGATAGAAAGTAGACTATCAATTTCGAATTAAAAATGTAGCTCCTAAACTAGATTGGCATTTTTCAACGATGCTTTGATGTAATTCGAAAATAATTAAAAAGCCCCTCTTTGTTATAACAACACATTCTTTATTATGACAATTTATTGTTATGTATCAGTATTAATATTGTTATAAATGACACTGATGTAATACACGAGAAATGCGTTCAGCGTAAAATATTTTTACCTGTAGTGTGACGGGAATGTTTGAAGAAAATGTTAGGTTGCCGTGGAAGACTAATTGTTACGGAGCACTGGTGTAGATAACTTACATTTTTTTTATTCGTAATCATATTATAATTATATAAACATAAATGACAATAATATGTTGCGGACTATATTTGAATATAGTCTGTAGTAAGTCCTTAAATTATTACTAGGAATTACTCAGTTTACCAAGTTACTGTCGGTACATTTGACTATTAAATTTTGAAACTTCCATTATTTGACCATAGCACAGTAGTGTACCATTATTATGCTCTCCCTAAAGTGCATTGCATTGAATAAAACATGGACACAAGAGACACGGCCATCTTAGACATTGAGATTTCAAAATGGTGCTAGCATTTCCCAACAGTAATTTGTTTAACGTCCGTTAATAATTATTCTGTATTTAAAGTACTATGTTTTGGTAGATACGAATCGTTTTTTCGCATAAGTAACCGAGTAAATAGAAATACATATAATCCTCTTTTAACACGACATTTTTTCATAACACGGTCTAAAAAAAACGGTTTTTTTATAAAACATCTAAAAATATTGCTTGATCAAGTTTTATATTCAACGTTCAAAATTATACACAGTGAACATTTGAATATATTGTAGTTAAACTAATAAAAAATGGTGCACTTACACTCATGGACAAAATATTATAATTAACTGTCACAAAAACTTCCGTAAATTAACTTGCACGTTTATTGCATAGTAGTGATACTGCTTGAATCAATGATTATGTTATTTGATATATGGGTAATGCTAGATATATCCTAAAAGTGTTACATAAATTAGGTGTAAATTATGTATTTCCAAGTAAAAAATAGGTATAGTTGGATGAAACCTAACCACAATTTTTACATGAGCACCATATATATTTCGCACAATGTCTTTTAGAACTCGGATGAAGTAAAAAATCAGATGTACTCGTATTGAAATCGCTGAGTACCACATAAAAGGACAGCTTAAATTCCGTTGCGTGATTTTAATATTTTTGAAAACATGACGTAGACACAATAAATTGATTAGTTATTGACAATCGGATCTTGTAAACATCAAAATATCCTCATTGAGTTGATAAACCTTCGATGTGATATTTTTTACACAACGTTGTTTTTGTATTTTCTGTTTCTTTATATTAGTTTGACCAAATGGCTTAACTAAATCCTCTAATATTCCTTATATCATCAAAATTAAAATATAATTGAAAATAAAAACCTTCAATGTATCACGTCTTATTATAATATAACAAGGTTTTTTTGCTCTCCTGTGAAATTTAAATTTTGTCACATCGGAAGTTTTAACAGCTCAATTACAATATAAAGATAATTATTTACATTATAAATATCCGTATTAATTACATGCATCGAAGAAAAATTATGCAAAATGATTCTAAAGTTCCTTTATAGTAAAATTATTATATTATTAGTTTCATCACACATTATTATTAGTTAAAGATTCAACGAGTATTCTGAGTTATCAATTATGTATTGACAAATAAAATATTTATTTTTCTTTAATTTACAATACAAACTATAATATATTTAGTCGTAATTTTATTTCATAAAAAGTGTTCAAGAAATTTTGGTTGTCAAAACACTTATTCAAGCGAAGTAAGTACTTTAATATTTGCGAAGTCACTCAAATGCTTAGAAAAAAAGAATTTTGCGTGGAAAATAATTATGTTTTATGGTTGTTACTACGGTATAAAAATACATTATTGGGAAAATAAATACACGCTGAAAATCGTGTAATAAACATTTCATTTTAGATAAATCCTAATGAATGTTTTTTTTCCCATTTGATATATGAGACACATAATAAATTAAAATGAAACGTAAGAAAAAAACACCTTTGTGTGCTTACGAAAAATCAAGATGCGGAAAAAGCTGATCTTTTAAAACATCCAAAACATTTGATTTTCCACACAGATAAACATGTAACATGTAAAATAATATAAAACGAAATGTGGGTTTTTCTCCCTGCGTATCTCCCAACGTTCGAGTATTATGGAATATGGAGGGTTACCACCCTTCAAGATAAGCAAAGAATAAATAAATATAACAATACAGGTAGACATTAAAAAGATCGTAATAAATATATTTTTGTATTGCTTCAATTAGGGGCTTTTTGGGAAAAAAAATTGCTAGAAAAAGAAATATTTAATTTAATAAATTGATATTCTTCCATATACACTCCGTAAGTGGAGCATATGGACAACACGTGGTGCCTCCAAGAATCCTTGTCGCCCGCCAGTATTTTTGCGTCTTCCCAGGTCATACCTGCATCCCATAACTCCACCGCATATATTCCATACATAGTATTTAGCGGCTTTCCGGGACGCCAAAAACCAGTCGCCTTAAAGAATAAGCATGTTAGGTTCGACTTCTCTTGAGGCATCCGCAATATGTGGCCGAGCCAGGTCCGGTGTCGCAGCTTCACTTTGTCAATGATAAGTGGCTGCATGGTCCATTATATTAACTTTAATTACTATGTATATATAAAACATTTACAACACGGCAAATTGGAGTATCACGAATCATATCGTTTCTCTATATTGGCCACATCTTATATTAATAATAAAAAATAATGAATCTAGTTTTTTGTAAAAGAAGGCATTATTTGTGTTTGATATTTTAAAAAGTGTCAATATTCCTCAATGAAACGCTGAAAAATTATTCATAGAATTACATAGAAATACCACGTGTTGCTTCGATAAAAATTATAGGCATGCAAAGTAAAATCAAATCATTTAATAAATAAAATAATGATAAATTTAATAAAGTAGTTAAATACATAATCACCCACTCTTAAAAATCGTTCATAATTGAAAGTCTACGGATAAAAAACTTGTAGATAAATCAACGTGAGTTTTTTTATATAGGACAAAAATTTCCTATGAGTTGAACAATTTCGTACTAGTAGGTCATTGTAATCAGGGTAAAAATTAAGATACATCTTTATACAATATTTCACACGTTCTTTGGAAAGAAAATTTATAATAGCAGTCCTAATAATCCTTCAATATGAAGGAAATAATAATCATGTTATAAACTATTTAAAACTGGTAAACTTCCAAATATGAGATCACTGTTAGCGACCCGGGTTTCGCCTTTCGGCATCTTCAGGCTATATTACATGTGGGCAGTGAACAAATATATAGAAGTTTACCAGTTTCAAATAATTTAGAATTACAATCAATTTCCACCAAGCACCATCGATCAAAAATATTAATTAATAATTATGTATTTAACGTTGTTATAGTTATTTAATTGAGTCTATTTAATTGTAGATACAAAGTGTGTTACTGATAAAACTATTAAAAAAACAATGCTGATATTTTGCCGGGTCGTCAATTATCTTTCAGTTAATTAAAATATATTAAATGTTGATATTCAAAATTAAAGGTGTCATCCCTGTTTTTCGGCCTCAAAAGCCACCGCTTGCAATCTTATTTAAATATTCGGTATTACGTTATGTCCATATTGACGATATCGAAAAAATAATGGTGAGGGGCATTTTCGATTCGGGGTAAGTTTTCCGAAAACATTTTTTTTTGAATTCTCTTTGATCACGCAACGCTCCGTTGGAGAAGTGATTTTATTCCATATTTTTTTTCATCTATCTATATGAATGAATACATTTTACGTCTGGATATCGAAGAATATTTTAAATTATTTCAACAAATTTTATTGTTTTTGAATAAAATACTTCGTCGTTTGAATACGACTCGAATAAAAAAAGAAAACAGCATAATTACTAATCGAATTCTTAATAAAAAAAATGTTTTCCTAGAATATCCGTATTTATTTATATCCAATGTTGATGTAGTGTTTATAAAATTTACTTTGACAAAATTGCTAATTTTTTGAATATTAAAATTATGATTGGTAGAAGTATATATTTAAAAAAATCCCTTGTTATGTGAATATTTTTATAAATATATATCGACTGTGGAAAGAAAAAAGGACGCAACCTTAAATTTTTCACAAATAGCTTTTATTCTATAATCTGAATGTATACACCTTAATAAACGTTCCATTAAAAGGATGTAAGCATTAGTGTTTAAATTGAGCTTTTAAGAAATGATGGATCGTGAGATTTGCAATCAGAAAAAAGGCGTTAATTTTAGTGGTTTTTCTTAAATAAATTATTAAATTGATGTCATATTGAGTAAATAAGATTAACCAGAATTTTAGTTTTCAAGCGCTTTAAGGTTGTTTATATGTAATGTTTTGATTTTGGCTCAAAATCATCAAATAGACGTTTTTTGTGCCTCCTGTAAAATAATATATGTTTTTAAGTTACGTATTTTCTTCTTTCCACAGACGACGTGATTTTACTTTTTCCAAAAGTAAAGTATACGAATGTTAAGATTATGAAGACAACCATTTCAGAAATCAATGGATCTCCACATTATCAAGACGTACATTGATAACTTTTTTTCACAAGAATTAATTGCCAGCAATTTCCTCAAATTACTTGGTACACAGTCTCGAATTTAGGAATTTTTAAAAATCGGACAGCTATGGGAAACCTATTTGTAATCTCCAACTTCAAAGCGCGTACGCTGACCTCCCGACTACGGGAGATATATATATATATACGGTAAATTGACGGATTAATCATCAAACTAGCTAACTCCAGTCATGATCAAAAACTAGATTTTGATGCCATTTTATTAAGCTCTAATTTTTCGATCCCAAACAAAACGCACAAGATTAACAAAAAAGTAAAACAAGTACATACATCAGCCGACTTCGTGCAGTAACAAATACATTCACCAAAATATTTTGTTAGTCCTGAAAATTTTACATGAGTGGACATGGCTGGTTTGCAAATTTATCTATAGATATACTATATAGTGATAAAATACGTATTGCTCTGCATTCCAACGGGACAATCTTTAATCGGTGACCTTTAATATCTATTGTATATTAGAATCAAAGTCTTTACTGAAATTCAGATGATCGCAATAAAAATATAATATATTGCATGGAGTAGGGTCTAACTTTCACAAATTTATTTATGTAGCGTAAATGTTAAAAACTCTAAAACAGATGATAAAAATTAAATAAACCATAAGTTTCAATTTTTTTATTTTTCTTTGTATTTGTTATATTTCATTTAACTTCAACACAAGCCTTAGTCTTGGTCTTGGGCAAAAAGAAGAGAAACTTAACTTGATCCTAAAGCTCCGGCATACGACTGATTAAGGTGAATGGAAAGCTCATTTAGCAGTGTAAATTAAAGACCGATTGTAACAACAAGAGATGTGAATGGTGGCCATATTTATTGGTGTAAATTAGCATTTTTTTATATTTCAGTAATAGCTATTTAATTATTTTGTCGTTATAATATATTTAATTTCTTCAAGAATATATAACTTGTCGAAATGGCTAATTTTGGTGTCGTATTGCGGTGAGTAAATTTTTGCGGTATAAGTTTTTTGCAAATGTAAGTATACTTAATAATACAACGAGATTGCTGAAAAATATTTTTAACGGAGCAAGATAAATTAAAGCGACAAAATTTACTCCCTCGTCGCACACCCTTTTGTCGTTGATGTTTTTTTTTCTCCTCTCAAAACGTGTTATATGCAAGGGAGGTTTTATAAAGTAGAGGTAAGAAACCCACTTGTTTGAAAATGCTGAACACAGAATGAAATTCGTCATAATATGTACCATAAGATATTTAAAAAAGTCAAACTTAATCAGTGTTTTAAAACTGTTTATAAGTAAATGGAAAGTTTGATACATCTATATCAATAGCTCAATATGAGAAACACATATGGTATACATAAACGATGATCTTGTTTTGATCTCTTATATAAAATGGCATACCAACATAAAGTTATACCATAAAATGTTAACTTGTAAAACAAAGAATGTTTTTTTCACCATTTCATTTAAAATTCAACGAACCAAAATATTGTACAATTCGAAAGAAAATTATTTATTTAAGCTGTTTTCGAAATTACCATGTCATTTATAAATGTTCAGTAAATACTTTTGTTTACTATGTTATACCATCTACTACGCTCACAAAGTAGAGCGTATGTATCTATACAGCGTGAAAATATTATTTATATTGTTTAAATATGACAGATTATTTTTCACGAGAGTTGTTTGTCAGATAATTTCTCAACACAATAGGCTCTAGTCCTGCATTTTAGATAATAAAACAGTCTGGGAATCGAGCCCGCATTCGCCGAATTGCCAGGAACGCACGTAATCAACCACGTTACCGGAGAAACCAACAATTAATATTTTGTTTTATTTGTATCTATAATATTGGCGTGGTTCGATTTCCATTTTTTTTAGTACAGCAAGTAAGAAAGTCGTAAAGACATAATCGGTATAAAGAAAAATTACAAAGTTTTAAATGAAATATTATTATCAAGATAAGTTATCTACTTTTGTTCAATTTTTTCTCAGTCTAATTGATTTCACTAGTTAAATATTTAATATGACGAAAATACAACAAAAGAAAAGTTAAAATTAATTACAAAAAGAGACAGTAAGATTTGATAGAAAAAAATATTACAAAGAGAATATATTAGATAAAATTTTCAGTTGTTTGTTTTTCAGCTTTGAAAAAAGATACAATGTGAATGCCAAATCTGAAGCGAGGGAAAATGTTTGAAGGAAGAGTAATACACTCACATGTAGAATGGCGACAAGGTTGCCCAGCCGAGTTGTTTGAAGTAGAGGGGCTTCCCCATCTCGTCCTAGACTCAATTCTATTAAAAAACTTTATTTAGAAGGATGACGTCTCATTTCGCGAGATAAATTTCTGTTGTTTGCATCAAACTTTTTTATTAAACTCAAATGAACTGGCTAGATAAAATGTAGGAAAGCCTGAGAAATATATAACTTTTGCTTTGATATACTGCAGTCAAATCAGTGATTCCAGCAGTGATTCCAGCAGTGATTCCAGCAGTGATTTGAAAGCTCTTTATCGGTGAGTTGGATTATTATGTGAAATTTATTTATTTCGCATAAACAGCGAAATAGCATACATCTAAATTTCACGTTTGGAAACATAAATATTTTAAAAGAAACTATATTTCATCCATGCAAAGTTGTATTAAAAATGGATATATTGATGTTAAGTTCTCATGCTGATAAGTTTTTTCGTAAGTTAATGCGGATTCGATTCCCACAATTGTCTTAAGTCTAAAAATGCAATACTCGATTATTAAGTTGAGCAACTGTTTGATAAACACATTACGAATATACATACACTCCACTCTCTCTATTGATCTAAATGTTTCAATTTCGACACGAACATGGTAAAAAAACCTTTGTATATTATAAAAATTGACATTTTTTTTCATAGAATGTAATTATTATTCAAACTTTTGTTATTATAAAATAACTATGAACGGAAGATTAATCGTTTGATTTAGTTAAAAGCTTTACAATCAAAATCTATCAAGAATTATTAGTCATCGAATTCCACTTGATTATTCTTGTGAATTTGCAACTATTTTTAGGCAAATAAATATAAGTTCTACTATATACTACATACTTGTAATAATGCACAATAAATGAGAGAATCACTTAGATCTTCAATTACTGTAAAAGTAAAGTTAATATACATGACGGATAAGAACAGAAGCAGTCAGAAAACGAAGTCTCTAAAGGTGAGTTGGGGCAGACAGACTGAAGGTGATAGATCATAATATTTTTTGTACAATTTTAGGTACTTAATTTAAATGATTTTTTTGTTTTTTGTATTTAAGACCGTATGAATATTGCAATTACTTTGTAATAATTATAGCTGCTGTAAATTTTTTTCATCTTATGTCAGATAACGTACGATGCGTTTTATCTTCCGAGTCGATGGAAAAGTTTCTCACAAAATTTGTGTCGTGGCACGAGGTCTGTGTGATGTGGCACCGTCCTATTGAAACCACATGAGCTGTAGGCCCAATTGATTCAATTCGGGTACAATACGGCTTACCAACATGAATGTCACGATAGTGATCACCAGTAACTGTTACAGTATTGCCTCTAGCAATGATGCTGCCGGCCCAAAAAGCGCACTATACAGCTACTCTAGGAGAGTGTAATGATCGTTGGTGTATCAATGGAAACTTTTAAGTATCTCAAAGCGGTTATTCTGTTTATTAGTAAAACTGGTCAAGTCGAATTGTACCTTGTCAATAAAATTAAACAATTATTTAATTAAAATATTTTAAAAATTTCAACACGTTTTTTAGTGTTTAATGCTATAAAACAAAATGGTATAGACTACCACATTATTGTTAGAAATATAAAATGATAAAAATGACAACCAAATCAAAATGGTGGCCAAACAAAATCGGACTTAATTTATACATATTTTGAAATCATACGTTTCGAGTTTTATCTAAGTCTAGAGCATTTGTATTTTCTTAAACGTGTTTCACTTATATTGTTGTGAAATACAAAATAAAGTTTAATAACTTATATTAAGAGAAATCGAACTTATGTTAAATTTCGCTATAAATTCCGAACTTTTGGTTGAAAGTGGCTTCAATTTCTGATATGAATCCTGTCTGTAGCATCAAGTTAATAATCTGGGTCTGCGGAATTAAAAGATAACATCCTATATGAATTTTCTGATGCTACTGCCTGTGTGGCTGATTTAGATTGATCGAGTTTTAGATAGATGTTTGAGTGATTGGAATCTGTAGACGAAGCGGTCTCCACAAGATTTTCATATCAGAGTGCTCAAGGCGGAAAATATATGAGAAATCAGTTTTATAATTAATCTTTTTTTTACGAAACTATGCTGCTTTCCATAAAATAGTATAATCTAAAGTGCTTTTAAGATTTATAAAATAAAACCTTTGCCATTTAATGCTGAACTTATTATCATTCGATTATAGTAATATTGTATTTAAGTGCAAACATGAAATGTATGTTTAAATATTTCCACTTCCATTTATTTTTTTATCTTCAATTATCAATACTAAATATATGCAAATGTGTGATAAAATATTTTTATCTTATCACTGTATATTTAAAGATCTTAAAAACTTAAAAGAAACATATTTGTTGGTACTTCACTTAGACGTTTAAATTCATAGTTTAACTGCAAATTTGTAAGTTCCATTTATGAAAGCTTTACAAGAGGGTGTAAATACGAGCAGATTATTTTCAGACACCTTTTAGGCGATTTATTTGTAGAGCTGATTATGAATGACACATTTTTTATAGATTGGAAGATAAACTTGCGGAGTTATATATAATGTATTAATAAATTGCAGTGTAAATTTTAGAGCCCAATAGAGTTAAAAAAAATCTTGTAACGTTTTTCCAATATGTTTAAGAGAATTTTAGTTTTCAAATTGATACGGAAAATGTATCATGTTGCTTGAAACAAGATGGTATTGTTAACTAATTTTTAGCTAAAAGTAGAGTTGGGAACATAACACTTTAATTTATCTATATGAAGACATGTCTTGTTCTTCACGAACATTGTTGACGGTCAATTTCTCAATCCATTAAAAAATCATGTTACGTTTTTCAAAATGTTATCTCGTCTCAAGATTTTAATTTGCCAAATTTAATTACGAAGTATGTATATTTATTCGTGTACCCAAGATACATATAATAATGAGAATTTCTAATAAATAAATTTATCTCAAAATTGTTGAATTTTTTTAAAGTATATTATATTTTACAGTCTGGATTTAGTTTTCAATATTGTATGGCTATAACAAACAAAATGTATGAAATTTAAAAATAAAATTCGTTTGGTTATTTATTAATGTTATGCCCGTGTTTTCCTATATTGTTCAGTATTGTCTATCTTAGAACCCTTTGTCAATTATTATAAAAAATATGACTCCAATAGCCTTCACGGAAATTTTTCATCTATTCGTGTATTCAAAAATACCAAAACCCTTCCTATCATTTATAAAATGAAAAATGAAAATATTTCACGAAAAAATGTGCTTTTTTACCATGACAAGTTTGTAAACAATTCATAAAAATGTTATTTCATTTGTTGCTTACTGTAAAGCAACGTTTATCTTGCTTTGATTCTGAATCGGAGGACAAATATTTAAATTTCTATATTATATTTTTTAAATAATACTATGAATAGGTGTAATAAACATGTGTTGTATTAGTATAATACATGCAATGCTCAGAAATAAACGTAAGAGCACATCAATTTAATTTATTTTATTTTAAAACAAGCTTTTCTTTTGAATAGTGAATGTTAAAAGTCCATTAGTTTGGATAATTGATAGGGCATTTGTACATTATTCACTTCACATGTTTTCTCTTGTGATGACTACGCACATTATTAACTTGATTATAAGTCACATCACCATATAGGAGTCAACCAATTTATTTATATAAACATACATAGTTTTATAAGAAGCTTTTATCTGCTGCCGTAAATTTATTTAAAAATGTTAAAAAGATAACTATCTTTGTAAAGATGTCAACTTTTGTAGGAAAAAGTATGAAATTTTTATGTTTGAATTAATGTAAATAAAATAACTGAAGTACATCCAAAAAATTATCTTAATTGAAATTGGAAATATCGTATTGCTTATTTCAATAAATCTTGATCGTAAAATATATTGTTATGAATAGCAAAACAAGCTTAGATTAGATTAAACTTTGAAAACAGATACCTTAGTCGAATACTCAGAATGAAAAGACGATGCGAAGAACTCAGAAATAGTATTATAGACCAGACACCCTTATGTTACTTTAAAAGTCACAGAACAGCACTGTGTCACGTGCTGCAGATGCCTAAGAAAAGCCCTGCTTGCCTTTTTTTTCGATTACACCATCCTTGAAGATTCACACAGAGTATTCGGCGGAATTAAGGAATGGTGCCATTTCTGGATGGATGCAATAATACTGCTATCTGGCAAAAAATCCTAGAAAACTTGCTGTAAGTTTTATATAAAAATCGGTTATGGTAGTTGAAAATTGAAAAAAAAACAGTAAAATTTTGCTAACATCCGAGGTTCACTTACATAATTTATTTAAAAAAAAGTTTTTAGTTATTATATCATATGTATGAAAACCAAGAGGTGAGTTTTTTAAAAATAGGTTAGAGTATATTCTATAGTTTCTTTTGAAATTAAAGTGATCGATAAAAAAAGCAGCCAATATTTTTTTAAATGAAAGTTTTACGATGCCCTTGCATTTTGTTTTGTAAATAATGGCAACGAAGTTGTATGCGATTCGTTCTTTCAAGTAAATACTCAATCGTGAAAAGAAGCGCAGACATTTAAAAAAATCTACGCCCCATTTATTCTGACTAATTCATCAATATATCTCTCAACTTTTTCTATGTATTTCTTTTTACCGATCCAAGCAGCGTAAAGCAAACCATTTGTATAAATCTTTCGAGAAAAACAATAAAAGCTCGTTTGCCTGGATAAAGAGCGCGAGAGACTAATTTTCTAAGAAAGGTCAATATATTCATCAGTATTTCGGATCAAAGAGATTCGATCGGTGAGCTTTGTGATTTTTTTTCTAGTCTTCCGTAAAGTAGATATTATCTTTTGGCTGGTCGGACCGAATGTAAACTCGGCTCTGAGCTTTTTCAGTACCGACGGATTGATTAAATTTTATTTCATTCTCTCACCGTTGGGTTTCAACCTTTCATTATCGATCAAAACGAGCAAAAGCTACGCGTAAAAAACCAAAGAGTAACCAATCCTTTTAAAGCGAGAGCTTTTTTAACGTTTCTATTACCTTAACGTGGTACTATAAATTTACGTCATGAAATTCAAAAATTTTAACCGTATTTATTAATAACATTTTTACTCTCAGTAAGCTAACAATTTCAGCCTTAAAACGTGATACGTAAAAAAGTTTATTAATATTTTCATACCACAGTGTTAAAATAAAACCACATTGAGTTAAAAATACATATGTTCCCATTCGTGGTCATTAGAATGAATACATTATATGGTATAAAAACAGTTTTTCAAAGAAACAATTCAGAATATGAATAACCTAAATGACCTAATGATAAATAGCTCACAATTATAACTTGTTAAAAATATTTCAGAAATTATAGGTATCTTTACTAACTTATTATTCACAATTGGATATTGTGATATGGCACCTTTTGTGAGGATGTTGTGCGTTTTCGCTGGTCAGTGTAAATATGTGTATATCATATATTATGAGGGGCGTATTTCCAAAGTGAACTTATTTCACTGTAGTAAAATGTGAAGAAGAAGTTTTCGAACAAGTATTTTATGTTTAAAACAACCATTTAACATTCAAACCAGAAGAAAAAATCAATTTCGAAAGTATGGAAAATAAAAATAAACATTGAAAAACATATTATGTGGTTATATTATACGAAAAATACGAGTTCAAAATTGACTTTTTAAACCATCTATAATTAACGTAGCGGAAAAGTTTACTTTGGAAATATCTCCATCAAATAATATATTATAATCTAAATAATAGCGAGTGAAATTTTAAGTCATTTGTTTTTAGCAAATGAATAAACTTAATTTGAATAACGAAGAATTTTGAAGCCATACTAAGCAAAACAGAACTACTATTAAAACATACTCTAATACGCGTAACATTTGTAAGAAAAAGTTTTATTTTACATTATTTAAAACTGGTAAACTTCCATACGTATATACTTCAGATAAACTGAATACTTAAAATCAATTTCGATCAAGCACCATCAGTCAAAAATATTAATTATTTAAAAGGTTATATATTTTTTTCAGTTAAAATACTTAATAAAATAGACGCAGTAAGTATCCTTTGTAAGTTTTGCTGTATTTTTTGATTTCCTTAAATATATACATTGACGCGTGACGGGCTTCCCCGGCGTAGTCACCCGTTCTCTGTCGCGCAGTTTCCCGGGAAATAATTTGATATTTTGCAAGGGGATTTCCGGGGCGAAGGTAGTTGCTACTTGTATGTATATTATAATGGATGATAGTTGAATTTTCTTTCCGAGACGAGACGCATTATTCGGCCGCAAAAGCTCCTCGTTCATATCGAATGCTATAAAGAAAATAAATCTTACTCGCATCCTACATGGAGAACGATTGCAAAACTTTATTAATAACGAGTCACCTCGTAGTAAAATATCGATACAACCCATATTTTATAGCTAAGTTAAGGTAGGTTAGGTAAGGTTAGATGTTCTCTTTTTAATGTTTTAAAACATTTTTGTTACTATTATATTTATGTTGTGCTGGGAATGTGTTAAATTAATGAGTTGTAATGTTTATACATGTACAAAAAATCAGGTAAGGTTAGGTTAGATTCGATTTTTATAAAGATGTTCCTAGTAACCGATTGGTTTCCATATGCGCTTTAAATACGCGAATTGCGGGTTTGATTCCACACATCTACTAAATTTAAAAAAATCCCAGAATGGAAGATTATTGAAGCAATTGCCAGAAAGCTCATTATCGTAAAAAATAATCTTTAAAGACGTTTTCACACTGCGGAGATTTATATGCTCCAATTTCGGAGCGAACATGGTAAAAATGGTATGGTAATCATAATGAAAGAATTAAGATTATCAAAAATATTTAAATCCACTGAAATTAATCACAGCGGTGTGGTGATAATATAATAATGGTAGATATATTTCTAAGCAATAATAATTGTTTCATATTTATTGAGCGTATTTTTCAATATATTACAAAACAGTGATCTAATTATTAAAATAATTTGAACATAAACTATTTTTCATAAATCAATTTAAATCCACTGGTAGGTAAATAAAACTGTTTTTTTATGTATACACATATTAAAAGTCTCTAGTCTAGTTCAGTCTCTAAAAAACAATTCTAGTAAAACATGAGTATATTAATACGTTTCTTTGTACTGTAAGGATTTATTCGTTTTCCTTTGGGGCGAAAATTGAGATTTATTTTATTGTAATGGAAGATTGAGACTTGAATGAAACGAATAACATATTTTTTTCTGGAATAAATTATTTGTATCAGTGATATTACATTCAAAAAGTATATGTTAATTGTTTAATTTCATGCATAAATAAATACACATTCGGATTGTTGCTTTATCATACAAATTTACGAATTCCAACCGCCTCAGTGGAAATCTACCGACGTTTTCCAATTTTTTGTTCAGATACCTGACTGATGAAAAATAACCCGTCTTATTCATCATTTTTAATAATTGTATCTTGAATTTTTAGTTCAGTGAAGATTCTTCAAATATGAAGCAAAGCACTATTGTATATGCTAGATGACTGTGAACTATTATCACAAAAAGTTCTTTTCGCGTACCTTTTCTCAAAGATATAAATAAATTTCGTTTTAGTTCGTTAAATAAATTTATATATTTAGACGGATTGTTATTCGTCTTCGTATAACAGTTTGAGAGCCATTTATTCAAACGGATCTGTAAAATTTATTTACTTAGCATGCACATACATATATCATGGGTTCAGATATACTCGCACGTAAAAAATATGCCTATTTCGTGTGTTTTTATTTGCTCGGCTTATTTTCTGCTCTATTTCAAAGCGTTTTTGAAAGTTAAACATACTTTTTTTGCAATCGAAAACCTTAAATAAATAATAATGTTTATATTTAGAAAACCACTTAAAGAGTTAAAATGTAAGTTGGAGTGGATCTCATTCTGAGAAAATATTTCAATGTCTTTTAGCTTGACTTTAGATTGAATAGGTAATTATTTTTATATAGGCTTACAAGCGACTTCAAAGTTTATACTTAAGCCGAGAAAATATGTTTTTTATAGTATTTAATAAAGTAAACATATGAGAACTTACTAAAAGAATAATAGATGTAATCAATTTTTTTATTTTAATTTTTCTAGAAATATTTTATGAAATGACGCTATGGGGTTGATACCTGTTTCAAACAACTTTATTTCCAAGTATTTCTACAATATGTAGTTATTTTCAATACAGAATAACGATAAGTAAACGTGGCCACTATACATCTCATTGTAATAATGTATCATGCAGCTTTAATTATGAAAAACGTTTAAAGGACAACGGTAATATATCAAAAATTATTATTAGTTATCCAAGATTACATGAAAAATTATGCGAGCAGACTACAGAAATCTCTCTTCAAATACAATGATACAGACTCTCTTTTTAAATGGTGTTTTTTACAGGGTTTCAAAATAATACGATGCTACATCCCTCCCTTCTTGTTTAAATATTAGAAATATTAGACAGGCTCTGGATATCTCAAATGGTAAAAGCAATGTCGTACCAAATATGCAAAAATGGGTTTGTCTATTGTCTGATAGTGAATAATCTTTGTTTCTTGTTTTTTAAAGCTTTTTTTAAAATAAAATTAAAATACAATGAACAATAATTTAATTTTTTGACATTCATTGATTTTTATATAAGAAAATCTATTCACAATAATTTGTTAATTTAATATATTTTTTTACACGGTAGAACGTATTTACCGTGTAAAAGAAGAGTACGGTGTACTTCTTATCATACGTATTGTAGATTGCCAGATATATCTAAGCTACGTTGTCTTCGATTTTGACTGACTGATCTGCCCTGACATAAATTCATACAGCGTTACATTTTAACTATATTATACATGAGTTTGAGTTTATCTATTTTAGATTCTTTCATAAAAACAAAAAACAATTTGTTGTTTATTTCTAGTAATTCATTTTTTTTAACTTTTTATTTGGGTAAGTAGCTTTTAAAGTTCGCTATAAAGTTATTTCGTGATTTTTTTAAGATCATATTACATTCAAAAATAAAATTATTTAACGTGTTGAGTCATATTACAAGTACGAAGCCAAAAATAATCGTCTTTAACAAACTGAAGATAAAAAGATTCACGTTACATCAAATTCTCTGCAGCATAGCATATTTGGAATGGTGTAGACTTACACATCGTTCGTATATAATATATACTCGTACAGCTGTGGGATGTCAAAAGATGAAATCTGGCACGTCGTATGGAAGTATTTTCAGAAATTTAAAATACTGTAAGTTTTAGAATATACATATTATTATAATAATACGCCCTCTTGTAAAATCTGCATTGTGATTTAAGGTGAAGCTTTCTGATTGAATTTGTGTCTAATACAAAATAGCTTACATGAAAAACTTTTAAGCTTCTTGAAAACTGATGTAAAATAATATCGAGTAGCATTGTTAATCATTGCCATTAGTATAAAGCACATCTAACAAAATCTTCCTGGTAACGTAGAGGTTAGCATGGGCGTCTAGTAATTTGGCCAATATGGATTTGATTTTTATATCTTCTTAATTGTTAAAAATCCGCAAATGCATTTGGATGTAGCATAGCAATTATTTGGCAAGCAATTCTCGTGAAAAATAATCTGTCAAATCATTTTTTCACACTATGTAGTTCCATACGCTCCACTTTGGAGCAAACATGGTAAAAAAAATGTGGTTATTGAAGCTACTAATTGTACCCTTATTCTACCCGCCCAGCTCTTACACCTGGTATTAATCGGACGTATCCTAGAGCTTTGATATCGAAATCTACAATACATTATTTAATAGAAATGTCCTGGGAGTAAATATACATTATCCAAGACTTAACTTACCATAGAATCAAGTGTGATTTAGTCGAAAAAACTAGAAAAAAAGGAAAATCAAAAAATTAAAACTGATTTGGTTAAGTTATCATGTAGAGAGATTATCACGCTCGTCGTATAATATCGGAAACTTTTTGAAAGCAATGAAATGTGTACTTCAAAAAGTCGGATGGCCCAATGAGTCCAGCAGCTGGTTGGACCGACTATAGTAGTTTTTCTTGTTCCGTTCACATGTTTGTACATTCCCACAGTATGCGATGAGTTATTGATTAGTTATTGATGTTATTATAATACTTAACTCCCTCATAGAAATATGTAAAATTCAAATAATACTTCGTAGCCGTACGTGAGCTTGTTTAATATTCATATTGCTCTGTTAAGAATAGTGAAGTGACGAGTAATTATATGTCATTTTATTTCTTCAAATATACTGATTGCAAAGTCTTCGTAATTTATTTATCATCGATAAAAAAATTCTATGAATTCAATGAGTCATTGCAAAGTTAAAATATTTCATCCATTATTATCAACAGAAATATGTATTTTGTATTAAATCTGTGATCAGCGTTTTCGTGTGTATTGGACGACTTATGTGAAAAAGAGTGTAAATTGTCAGCATCAATCACTTATTTGAATAAAATCGTTACGTTTCAGAGTGAAAGAAAGGGAGCATTATGAGCGGCTAGATACAATAACTCAGAGTATGATTGATATCATCTGCCTCGAAATGCCACCTTTTATTCGTCGTTATTTTTTCATTACTTGCACTTATCTGTATACAATTCTATTATTGATACAATTCAACACGCAACACATTCATTTTAACTGGGTGCTGAGGGGTAGCTTTTGGTACTGTAAAGCTCGAGTTTAAAATCACAATTATATCCGTTTCTCCCTTATTAACGTTTGATAATGTTAAAATTACATACTATTTTCTTAATTCTTTTGTTTTACAAAGTATATATTATTCATACTTTTTATTAAAAACATATTTCACAATAAAAACAGTGTATTTGGTTATAGTCTGTTCAAGCAAATGACATGTGTGACTTATTCCTTCGATTATTTACTGTGCGAGTTCTTGTGTTTCTTAAGATGTATACGTATATTCACACAAGTGTACACTCGTAACTTGGCGTAAAAAAACAAACTTTTCTCAGTCGCAAAGTGAACCGCAATATATTAGTGTCGATATCAGCCGTAGTAGTATCAACATGCTTCGGTGAAGTGAATTTATATTCCGTCGGATTCGTATTGTGTGGACGAATGACAAAGTGAACTCCGGATAAGTATTAGATGGATAAAAATAAAAATTGGGCCGTCTACATTATAATATATATAATATACGGTTGCAGGATATTGTAAAAAAAGTATTAAACTATTTTTAATGCGATGTTTTTTATTAACTGCGTAAAAGAAATGTTACAACATTTGTACTTAATAACTAAATCCACAATTTTTCACTGAAAGAATTAAATTCAGCATATTTTTGTATACTATTATTGTAAATCTAATAAATAATATATGACCCACAAAGCCTGATTGAGAAAGCTTTCTGAAAATTTGAAAATACATTTTAAAATAAACTTTTATTTATTTATATATTTATTTTCCAAATGTTGTAATATTACAAATTGTCTGATCAATACATTTACAGTAGGACATAATAATGTAATAGTAAATTTAAAAATAAAATAATTGAAATAAAAAACGGAGGCAATATTGTAAAAATTAAAAATAAGAATTTTTATATAAGAAGAGATTTTTTAAATTATTGAAAGTAAGTTGAAAATGTCTACCAAGTAAGTTAGACATATACTATTCTAATAATGTATACAGCAGCATCCATCTAAACTCACTTTTACATAGGTGAAAGATATAAATATTCGTGGTAATTTTGTTCGCACTATTGCTCTCCGCATTAGAATGACTACTGGCAGGATAGTCCTGCATTTAAGAATAAAAATAAGCTCGATTTCTCAGGTAGTTATCAGGGACGTAAAACCAATATTAGCCAGATTGGCAGAGCTATCTATTAGACACCCAATAAACAAAACGTTGTTATAATACGACGAGTATAACGATTATCAATGTCAGAATATTTTTTTTGTACTATGTAATATTTGATTATTTAATTATCTAAAATTTCGATAGTGACAAAAAATATATTTGTTAATTTTCTTTGAGGTTTTCAGTTTGAAAATTTTGTAGGAAAGTATATATAAGTACCAACTTAAAATCAAAAAAGTTAACTTTATGACATGCATTATTTTAAGAAAGGGTTTTTGGACTGTTTTAGTTTTTTACAGTGGCGTAGTCACCGAGGGGCGGGAGATGGAGCAATTGCTCCAGGCGCACGAACCAAAGGGGTAGGGAGTTTAAAAATACATTTTTTTAAATAGCGTAATAACTAAAAAAACGAGAAACTATGAGGGGCGCAGTAATTTAACTTGCTCTAGGTTGCTGAAAATGTAGCTACGCCATTAATTAGTTTTTAATGAATATATTTATTTAGTAATCAAAAAAAAAAATCATCATTAATTTAATAATAAATGGAAGTCAATTTTTTTTATACAGGTAAAATATAAATGCAATAAATAATAATCTAAGACAATTTTTTTATCTTATAAACTATACTTTTTGCAATACACATTTTAATAAATTTGCTAATGTGCACCTTTTTAGAATATAAGATTAGGACGCAAAGACTTACCTATTATACATATTCCATCACAATACAGCTGTTCATACTCACTTAGCTCTAAAAAACAATGCGACTTAAAAATATATTATAAATAATTTTATATTTCATTTCCTAAAATATCAAAATAAACGTGTGTAAAAAGGATTTAGCTCTGTCCGACCCTGTTCTCGGTTTCCCCAAACACTAGTCTTACAAGGCGCAGAAGTGAGAGATGCTTTCGATCTTGCATGCAGCGAAGGAGAAAAAGCTCGCCAATTGGATGGCGACAAAATTGAAAGGCGAAGCTGCCCTCTGACTCGGTCCTCCGAAAAGGGAACCGGAACACAAATAGAAAAGTCTGTCAAAGCCTCGCACAGAATTACGACGGATGCGGCGGCGTTCCACCCTATTGAAAGTTTATGGGGTCGAATTTAACAAGATAATTATGTAGCCACCATTACATAAATGCTTTGGGGTAAGATAATGTTATGTTTATATTTTTATAAATGATTTTTCATCAAAGTTTAATTGATAACTAAATTAATTTCATATGATAAACATTTAAAATATTTTCGTTTATATACTTCAAAAACCAAAATTATATAGTACATATTATTTAATAAAATTAAAAAAAAGTTTTTTTTTCATGAATTTCGTGACTCGGAACCGGGGTTGTCAAGTTGAATTTTGTAATTTTCTACCGATTTATAAAAAATCAAAATCACGTTCCTGAATGTTCAATTGCATATGATCTACGAGTATACAGGTATTACCCGATTTAATTAATATTGACAATTGAAATCACAAAATACTCATTATCTCATTTTTTTAGTAAGTGAGTATGTATTATTTAAATAAATATAAAAATAAAAAATGCCCATTAGGTTGAGTAATTGTCTGTCAAACAATTGTCGTGAAAAATAATCTGTCAAGTCGTCTTCACATTTCGGAGATCCATATACTCCTCTTTCGGAATGGATATCTTCACACTGTGTAGATCCGTATGCTCCACGTTGGGAGCGAACATGGTATAATAAAAATAAAAATAAAAATCTATGTATACTATTGTATAATTACGTCATTTAAGTATAACATATCTTCATATTAATTTCTGTGTTAGTGTGAGCATTTCAATGTGTGCGCAGATGTCTTGTGAGCATTTGTCATGTGCGTGGTTGTCTATGCATGCAGTTGACTGGTAACCGAAGTGGACTAGCCACAAAGAAAGAGAGAGAGAGCTAATTATATATTACTCGTATTCAACATATAAAGACGTTAAAAAATGAAACCGGCTCTCACGAATTTTTATTTATTTATTTTAAAATATTTTAAATAGTTTATTTTCATGATACTATTTTATTCAGGGGTATTGATAATATAGGATACATTAAACGAGATTTTTGAACGTTTTAAATTCTTCTAGCATAGGACAGCGTTGATTTATATATAGTTAATTTTGATGTTTCTCACGCGGCTTAAGCCGAAAAAGAACGAGAAAATAGAAGAGTTTGCAAAATTCTCCGAGATCCATCGCCAGCCAGTGACGACGGACGTGGTATCGTCACGCCCTATTGAGTGTCTATCGGATATACTAAAGTCCGCCTTTGAAAGCGGCGACCAGTCGACGGAAAATAAATACGATTGTAAACGATCGCGATTTGTCCTCAAAGACACCGTTAAGATAGATCGAGCTTTTTGGAATATCTCTTTTTTGTTACAAATAAATATGGCCATTCAACATTTTATACCGCAGTCCCATCAAATAGCTTAAATGTTACATAAATGCACTTTATATCATAGAAACCTATTGTAGTATTACAAAACTTTGAGAATTTTCTTAAAATTGATGTATAGCTATTGTAGATTTTTTTTATTATTCCATCTTTGTTCTGAATGTAGAGCTATAGACCTGTACAGTGAGAAGACACTTCGAAAATGAGATATGTCGATCTCCGCAATGTGAAAACGTCTTCACAGATTATTTTTCACGACAATTGTTTATCAGACAATTGTTTAACTCAATGGGTATCCAGTCTTATATTTTTGGATTAAAAAAAAACCGATGTAGGAATCGAGTTCATATTTTCTGGATTGCTAGGCGCGCACGCTAACTTCTACGCTACTGGAGAAATAGATAGGTTGTTCAAATCTTAATGAAGATAGTAGCAAATAAATATTGCTGTTGCGGGTATTCAGGGTAAATTAAACTATATAAAGGCACGGAAGAAATAATTGGACTGGAAAAGATTTAAAACACTGGATATTTTTTGAATTTTTCAAAAAAAATTATTGAGAGTATTTGAGTCGTATAATTCCTAACTACCATAAGTGCACTTTGTCAAATTTGATCTAAATATGAAGATTTATTATAGCCTCTATTTAAAATTATAATGAAAGCTCGATACGTTACGAACAGCAATAAAACTCTAAAAAAGTGAATTCGAAAATTACGAATAACTTATTATTATCGTAATTACTCCTAAAATATAAATAAGGTAATCATTTGATTTTAATTTAAGCATTCTTTATCCAATAACTAAGTCCACGAAATAAATAATTCTCTAGATTTTTATTTAAGAAAAAAACGATTTGCCAACTAAGGTGTGCTTTTGGTACATATGAGGTAGATGACTCATTTAATTTATTTATACGCACAAAAGTTAAGCCTATAAATTTTTTTTGAGTACTAATCTCGTTATAAAATGACATATTGAATGAACACATTTATCCAATCCTATGTTATTTCCTTGAATATCTCAGAACTAGCAGGCAATCATTTGAATCTTGATTTTCATTTTTTTATCAATCATTCAAATTGCTCAACGTGCAAGTTTCGTAATCAGAAGTGACAAGTTTAAATCCTGTAATAATGGTAATACAATATAAACGAGTTAAAGGATACCCAATAAATTGAGCGATTGTATAAAGATTATTTATAATGCTTAGAAAACTTTGAAATATACAAATAGACTATTATATTTTTATATAGAGCTGTCTGTCAAGTTAACCCCTCGCACTTTTATCGAAATGAAAACATTGAACACAATGAAAATAAATGATATTTTCAGAGAAAGTTTCATAAGCACGGGTATATTATTATATGTACTATATATTATTTAAGGTAAATAAATGTGTACATTATAGAAACAGAAGAAAAAGACCGGGACAAATTTATTTAATTTAATTAAATTTAATTTCCAGGTCTATTAACTCACCTAGTGAGTGACCTTCGTTTGGTAACGTGAAACCAAGGGAAAGAAACATAACGTTTTGTGTTTGTATTTTAACGTCAGAGTTGTATTGGATATATCTAAATAAAAATCAGTTGTTCAAGAATATATTAAAATATCGAATATCGCTGACTTTGCGTTTGGTTGATGACTAGTTCTGGTCAAATAGTTCTGGAAATATTTACATCATGTAAATCCATATGCTTCTGTACCTGCGGGTATATGGATACTATCCATGGATTTATCCAACTGCTTTCATTTTAGGCATGCTTTCTTATTGTAG
>JAGVSQ010002237.1:0-25460 GCA_022683975.1 Rhyacophila evoluta | reverse complement strand
TGAATTAATATATTTTAAATAAAAAATACTGGTAAATATATTTGTTGATCAATATTATTTTTTACTGAAAAAGTAATATGCGGAGATGTATACTGTCCTGCTAAGTAACAGAATATTTTGCATGTAATTCCCTATGAAGATATTGTGTTTTTACTTAGCAGGGCAGTATAATATTATACAATAAGGATATCAAATAAAGCAGGTGTTAATATAATATTATTTCACTTGTTTTATTTAGATAGAGTTTTCAATTGTAGAACAAAACTCAGAGAAACTATGAAATTTTGCATTCAATTATTAAAGAAAAGTAAGTTGCATACGTATTTGTTAAATATATTAGTATAAAATTACTCTGAGAGCGTGGTCAACTTAGAAATAGTCCTGGAGTTCATTATCGTCTCTCTCTAGAAGTCCTCATTTACTGTGGCCCTTCTCTTATTTGACAATATAAGCTAGCAAAGTTATTGATAACTACATACAAATAGCAAATATTGGGCCCCTCCAATTTATGAGTATATTTTTTATCACTCTAATTGCTGTCTTTTATTTATCAATACTTACTAAGCTATTATAAAAACAAAAATGATTTACTAATATAAATCAACTTAGGGATGCTGATATTTGGCATATTTCATAAATATTTTTGTGTTGTCATTTATAATTATTACAAAAATACAGTGTGTCTCATTGCTAGTGTCTATGGTTTAAAAATATAGCTGTGCACTGAGTTCACGAGCCTAATTATAATTATGTGTATTTCAAAATGTATACATCATTCACCTAAAGAGTAATTAATTTATTTTATTTGCTTTTCTTTTAATATAATACTGATTTTTTGACAGAATCTCGATTTTAAAAGTATTATAATTTTATTGAAAAAAAAATTGAAGTATAATTAATTGTAAATGAACGATTTTTCCATGAATTAATATGTATTTACCGTATTATTATTATCAATATCGTTTAAAAAAAGCTTTCTTTCAACAACACAAATTAATTTATAAGATATGCAATTAATATAAATCATATGAGAAACTTTTGAAATTTTCTGTGGTAATATTTATGTCCCCTCGGTGAGTTTTCCGTGCCGAATCTGTGGGGGCAAAATGTCGCCGACTCGTCTCAAATATTTAACTCTGCAACCCCTCCTCAACAATGTTGCGTGGTGTGTTATTAAAACTAAATTACTGAGAGTACTTTTTATATTAACACAGAATGCAGAATAATACAGAATGCATGAGGCGAGGACTTAATTTGACTGTGGGGACGTGAGTTTTCTATGACATTGTTTCATAAGCACTGCAACAGCTTAAAATTAAATTCTGACGTCAAGATTAAATTTGAAATTTAGGAAACATCTTTTTAATTTATTTTTACGAGTGTAATATTACACTTTAGTGATAAATTTTACTTTTTTATTCATTTCGGTTCACCGTTAACGTATTTTTGTCATAAAATATATATAATAAATTTATGACAAACTATAAATAAATACATGTGAAAACAGAAAATAATTTACTAAAGTACATAAATAATGAATTATGATCCGCCAGTTTCAAATGAAAGAAATTAAAGTTTTTATAATAATTTGCATAACATGACAACACCTTTTAAAAGAAGGAAACTCACTTTTAACAACCATAAACAGTTTCAGTTACTAATGATATACTAAGATTTATAATTTAGTCTTGTATCATTTCAGTCAGAATATGGATATATGAGATATTATTTTATTATAATTATAGTGTGGTCATATGAATCAGACAGATCTTTTTCATGACAATGTATCACCTTTTTCTAGTCCGGTAAATTTTCAATAAGAGAGTAGTGTTAAAATTGAGAAATATATAAACGGTCTATATTATCCATATACTAATTAGGCAAAACATATATGTGGTATAATCTCGATTATCCGGGCCAATTCGCAGGAGAGGGGCCCGGGTAATCCAAACTAAGGTAAATATATAAAATATAGATAATTCATCATTACCAAAGAGTTATTTTTTGTCGTCAGTCGTGGCCTGTCCAATGCGAATTGCTCTGCTTTTTTCTTCCAAGATTAAGGTTTTCTCGTTTTTTTAGGTTTCTTGCTATTTATAATTTTTTTCTGCAATTTATGCTTTCCCATTCTTTTGAGCTCTCGCAGCAGCATTTTTTTTTCCTTCATTATGAAACTTTATTATCCGTGGTAAATTGACTGTATACTCTTGCAAACATGCATTTACATACTTGAAGAAAAGTAAAGTTATTTAAAATAAATATTAATTAAACGTTTGACACGGATAATAAGCAAACTGGATAAGCCGTACCCTAACATTCGAAGGTACATTGTATTTTAAGTGAATGTATTGTATATAATAAAAGTATTAAAACTCGCTAAAAACTAAAGTATTCAACACATCTTCTCAAAAGTATACCTTCCAAATAAAATGACCGATGTGTTTTTAGGAAGATGAATGCAAATAAATAATTAGTCAACAGTTTAAAACTGTCTGAAACTATGTTGTTTCGATTATATTTTAATAATATATATTTTTCAATAACTGTGCGTACATAGGTTTAATACACAGTTAATAATTTCAAATATACATAAAATGTTGTTGTATATTTATGTTGTCTTTTATATATTAAAATTTTCAATCACTTTTAAAGCAGTGCTATATTCAAAAACAATATGATGCCAAGGGAGTATTATACAACGACTGTGCGAACGAGTAATAAAACCATTAAAATAATCATAACACTCGAATGAATAAGTTAAACAACTGTTTAAAAACCATAACTGCGACCGCACCCCAAAATTTCGCGCAAGATTTTCGCGTACACAACTTTACAAGTGTATAATAATGTAGCGCCGCGACGCCATCCAACGGCACGCTATTAAACTGCGGGGAGTGACGTCGCATAGCGCAACGAAATTTCACCCTTTCCCGCTAAGCCGATTAACCGTTAAGTCTCTGGTACTATTCTCTTCTCGTCTTCTTCCCTTGACGAGAGAGCCCCCTTACCGCAATCTTGTCTCCCACTAAAGGCTTCGAGGAAAACCGTAAAGACGATTGACACCGAAGCGTGAAATCGCCATCTAAATGATTCTGTTGAAAATGTTGTATTGCGGTTTCTTAATGAATGAATGCCTCTTTTTCAATTTGTTTTCAATCAAAATTGTATTATATTGCATATAAATTCATTCTATTGACATTCAGGCTTTATTCGTGGATTTGCCTTTTTTGTTATTGATGTATTTTTAATAGAATGCTCCCTATTTTCTCATACTGAATATTTTCATTGAAAATGATTCATATTTTTCCAATTCTATTTTTCAAAGTAGCTTTTTGTTGTTGACTTATTTTTAAATATTTCAACTGTCTTACACATAAATTTCACTCCTAATAACTACTTTAATGGAAACTTTAAGCACTATTTTTTGCTGTTAATTATAGAAAAAAACGTAATCCATAATAATTTTATTTTAATATGAATACAAAACCCCCTCTTTTATATCTACCCCTTTGTGGAGCATATGGAAACCACGCACCGCTTCTAAGAATCCGGGTGGCCCGCCAATATTCTTACGCCTTCCCAAATCATACCCAACTCCCCCGAATACATTAAGTATATAAATTGTATTTAGCGGCCTCCAGGGACACCGACAACCGGTTGGTTTAAACTTAAAGGATAGGCTGGTCAGGTTCAGATTGTCTTGAGGCATTTGCAATATGTGGTCGAGACAGGTCCAGCGTTGCAGTTTGATTTTTTACATTCATAACACGTTACAAGAAACATATTTTTCTAAATCAAAACATATAAACGGAAATTGCCAAAAGTAAGCAAGTGAAAATTGATCGTAAGGGTTCAAATGCTGTAACGTGTTCAAATCAAAGCTTTTTTTAATCCAGCCAGATGATCAAAATGCAAGACCAGATTTACCAGTTTTTTGAAGAGTTTAATATAGCTGTTTTTCGAAAAATTCCATACGTCAAAATATATTTTTATATGGTTTTGATTCAAATGCTTTTTTGGAGTGACATAAAAATGCGATAAAATAAAGTTTTATTGTATATATTTATGGCTAAAGCTAACAACACGTATCGTATATCTGTTAATTTGTTTAAGAGTGCTAAAAATCTTATAAAAATTAAATATTGGAAATTAATGAAAATGCCATACAATTTTATTAAATGAAAATAAACATTATGTGTTTTTATGTATTTCATCTTCTTTAATATTCCAATATTTATTTATTTTTGAGGGTTTTTGGTCCTCTTGAACAATTTAACAAATTTGTGATACGTATTTTCAACGTATGGGCATCAATCAATTAAATTCAACATATTTAATTTTGGGATTAATAATTACTTATTTGCAATACTAAAATTAAAAATCTGATTGAAAAAATACAAAATTATAAAATAAAATTGCCTCGTATTTAAATATTTCGAATATGTATTCACAAAATGTATAAATTTACTAACTAGCAGGTTTTAGTAAATATTTTATAAAACCTTGGCGAAGGTTAAAATTCTCAACGAGAAACTATAGCGGAATTCAAGCATCTCTCACGTCTTTTCCTTACACTCAACGTCTTCCGAAAAGTATTTCCGCCTTTATGATGAAATGGGTGGAGTTAGAGAAATAATTAAGTATTATTTAAAATTTGCAGCATTGTAATAACATGGAAGTAAATAAGTTTCATCTTGAAGATTTTTATTATATTTTCATATAATTTGTCTCGTACTAGCAAATAAATCACAAACAAATGCTATCTATGTAGCCGTTTAATTGCTTTGATTTCCCTGAAAATTATAGCAAAAATTGTAATTTTTCAAATATTGTTTGATAAAAAAAATTTAATATTGTTTTTAAATATGTTACCACTAGAATTCATTGGTGGCATTTTGTGAATTATAATTCAAAAGAAGCAAAAGAAAAAAACTGTCATTGATTCAGTCAAAGAAGTGAAAAAATAAACAAAAAAATAAACATAATAGAAAATAAAATTAAAAAATAAATAAGTAAGCCAAAAACATTTGTGAAAAGGTATTCTTGACTTTTTATATTTATTATATATAATACATAAAGGTTCATTATTTACAATATTATAACTATTAATTCAAGTGCGAACCATTTTCAAAAAAAAGAAGAAAAAAATATTTCAATTATAATTGGAAATGTATATATACCCTTCATTCAATTACTCAATAAAGTCTTTTAGATACAGAATATCATTAAAACTCAGTATTGTTATATTAATTTGATTTTGTTTAAAATATTTTCTGTAATTAATCTGTATGTATAAGGTTGGAAGACTTACTGGTTGAACTGTCTGTCGAAATAAAATATACTTCATAAATTTAATATTATAAATTTATTCGATGCTTAAATTGCATATAAATAAAACTATAATATTATAATATACTCCACCCTTTTGATCAGTGATCTCACAGATCCAGTGATACATACAATAGTCTAGGTGAGACGAACAAAAGTGATGGCGTCTCGCAAACAAGACGTGTATTTCTGGGAGTCTGCCTCATTTTAAATTCACCTCACATTCCCGATTGATTTCCGTTATCGCCCTAAAACGTGACCATTCCCAGTTGATTATCAGCCTTAGAGCGGTATACATATTTCAGGAAGTAACTCTTCGCTCTGAATATACGTGGCTACTATTTTCAACATAATACTTGATTATCAGAATATTTGTCAAACAACTTTATGACTAAATGTCAAGTATGATATACAAAGTACATTGTTTTCTTCAGAGATAACATGTAATACAGCAAACAATTTATATCTAAGCGGTTTTAATTTATTTTTATCTCGTAAAATAATGTTTTTACTGGAATAGTGGCCACGACAATCTCTTAATAATATGATACCTGGATTAAGACTTAATACTTCTTTTGTATCGTCAGTATAAATACTTCGTAAAATTAATTAAAAGTATGATTTTATTTGCTGTCACTTAAAACCACCATTTTTTTTATTTTGCATGCTTTTAAAAAAAAATTAAAAAATACAGGTCACCGATTTATAAAAAGAATACTTTTAAACAAAGGCATATCCTATACTCAAATATCTTATATTAAGATTCATAACATTGATTTTTTGTTCATTCATAATACCGAGGCATAGTTATATATATATACTATAAAAATAAGATGTATAAAATAAATAGTATTCTCTTTAATAACCGAATTAATCTTTTGTTTTATCTAGGAGCAATATTGTTATAATCAAAATACCATCGATATTGTACAAATCTTCTACTCTTTTCCAATAACTCGCGTCAACTATTCATAAGAATATTCAACTTTGGAAAAGAGGTTTCTATATTACGAACATATTTTAATAATACGCTTTTGGTGAAATATGTTATCAGTTTTTAAAACAAAACTGTACGTAATTACTATTGGATGCCCCCGAGCAGTTATCTTGTTGATCCAGGAATCTTAAACATTACACAATAATTCTACTAGATCAAATTTTGAAATTACAACATATATATTAATTGATAAATGATTAAAATTGATTGGATTATTGCTAGATATTATCATATCAATTTTAATAATTCTTTAATTTTTAGTTGAAAGAATAATTTTAAACAGTAAAATTTGGGTCATCAAATTAATTTAAAATATGTTTTTACGTAATACAACTGTAACACAAATAAAAAATTATATAATCACAACTTAAATTCACTCAAATATTAGGGTTGAAAGATAATGAATACCTTTTTGGGAGAATATTCAATTCTTCAAATAAGTGTGCAAAACATGTCAGCATCATCATTTAAATGTATAAAATATGTATGTCAATAAAATATTGTATTTAATGACTTTACTCAAAAAGGTTGAGGATACCTGCATTAAAGAGCTTTTGACTTCTTAAACTATTTTAAGTGGATTTTGCGTAGGACCGCGAGGAATTTTGAATGAAAGAGCGTGATACAGGAAATTTCTAGGAACGTTAAGCTGATACTGACTTCAACCACTGCATATTTCCTTTCCTGCAATGCAATATAATGTTAAACCATAAACAAAAAAAGACAGAATTTTTGTAATTCGCCTTTTGTTTGTGGTAACCATTTTTTTTACCTAAAAATAATACGAAATATGTTGCAATATTTACTATATAATTCTACTGCAATACGATTCAATATGTTTTTATATTAGGACAATGATATAGAAATAATTGTTATTTGTTGAAATAAAAATAAAATAAAAATCTTTGAATACACATAAAATAATATGGGTATTTTTATATAAACTACAATAGCTCGTTATAAAACTAGAGTTACAACTTTTATCAATTCAGTAGTGAGATAAATAATGCATTTTAAGTAAATATTTTTACTGATAATAAATTTCACTCGTTGTTCTTCATGATTGTTATTAAAAATCAAAGAACAGTTATTTTATAATAGAGAATTATTCAATATTTTTAAAAATCTTAAACATAAATAATATGACCATCAAAATATGATTATTTATATTAATTGAATATTTTAAGCACACGTAGTAAATAACTCCATGATGAATCCTATCAAATTCTTACTCAGAAAGAGTAAATAATACATTTTCAATCATTGCGCTAGATATCGATGTACATCGTCTGTTTTATATGGCTTTACAAAGTTTTCGGTATCTTCGAGTTTTATTATTCATATTCTATTCTTAACTTTCCAAAGATTTTCGAAGTCAAATAAAAAAATCGCTTTTTACATTTAATCTAAAATTCTCAATTTTACATCACGCAATCAATAAAAATCGATTTCCTTTTTGGAGTATTTAAACCAATAATATTTTGTTTATTTTCTCTGCGTTCGATCCATTCATAATTAACTGAGAGTTCTAAGTTGTTCTATCCGTTTTGTAAATACGGCTTGATTTTATCATTCCATGACGAACTTTGATCATACATTCTTATTCTCTATGAAATGGCTACCCAATTTAACAAATAATCTACCCTGATAATACATTGTATGTATTATGTAATAGCAAGCTTTTAAATATTTAAGCTTTACATCATATCAAATGAAATACGTATATGTTTGCGAAGAGATTGTGTTGTGCTGTAAAACCACTTTTAGGAGGCTTGTACGGTCGTAACTGATACAGCTTAGACCATTAGCAATGTGGCATAGAGCAAGTGTATGTGACACGGTGTCAATGCAACCGATCGTAAGTGGCTTGCAACTTACAACTTGCAACTGTAAGCTGTAGATCTCCTTCAAATCAATTCGTACTACACACAGAGTATATTGTACTACGTATCATTAACTGAATAAAATATAACACTAACACATATATTCTTGCTTTTCATTATTATATAAAATATAATTAATCTTTTTTTTTAATAACGTTTAAATTTAAAAACTCTTCCTCGTTTTTAATGATTCATATAGTAACATTTTATTTCCTGTATACACTAACTTTACTTAGATCAATAAATTCGTGCGTATATAATGATGCAATTTTTTTATACCATGTTTGCTCCCAAAGTAGAGCATATGGATCCACACAGTGTGAAGAAATTCACTCCGTAAGTAGAGTATATGGATCTCCGCAATGTGAAGACGTTTTGACACATTATTTTTCACGCGAATCGTTTGTCAGACGATTACTCAACCCAATGGGCATCCAGTCCTGCATTTTCAGATTTTAAAAAACTGACTAGATGGGGAATCAAACCCGCATTCTCCGGATTACTAGGCGCGCACGCTACTAAATACGCTACCAACTACGCTTACCGGGGAAAATGTAAATTACCGATCGAAAATTTCTCACTTGATAGAAATATTTTAAAATTTCAGATAATGTAGCACGCTATTTTCAAGTTTTGTGTCAAAATAAATAAAATAAAAAATTAAACACAGATTGCTATATAAAAACAGCTGGAAGTAGCAATGTATTTATCCACATGTCTAAGATATATAATATATGTATTGTATAAGATGCCATAGTTTGTCGTTTTCAACATTAAAGCTTTTTGATAAAGTTTATGATTATCACTGTTATAAATTAGAGTAAAAATATAGCTTTTGATTTATTACTTTAAAATGAATGTAAATTTAGCAGTTCAAGGTTTATTTATGAATGATATTTCCAAAGCTAATCTGTATGAAATATTTCTCACTCAATAGTAAGATGTTGAATATTGATAATTTTGTTCTAGCGCTGGGTTTCGAGCCGGATTTCTTGTATCCACTGGAGAACGTGACGATAGCCCAAGGCCGCGACGCTACCTTCACGTGTGTGGTGAACAACCTCGGTGGATACAGGGTGAGTGGCGAGTCCGCCACAGCCAGGGTGTGTATCCTATTCAATTCTTTACAAGTATCCGCCTGCCTAAGACCCCTTGCACCATTCGGTTTCTCTATCTCACACTATTATTATCTCTGTCTCTGTGAATCTCACTTCTGTTCATCACTGAACTCTTGTCTATCTATCTGTTTAATGCATCTACTCTCTTCTTTTAGAGCACAGAGCACTTAGGAATATCACATAAAACTGGTATTCACTGCACGTACTTTCTAGTCAAAGCAAATTTGTCTTGGGATCATGTCTAGATTTTATGTGACAAACTATATTATATTCCACTATCAAAGTCAATATGTGCCACCCAAAACTCTTTGATATATAAAAACCGAATATCACCCTAAAGTGAGATTAATCTGAGCATTTTTTCTCATTTTTTAGATTTTGAATATTTCTCCAGAACAAGCCTTGCCATGAAAACAATCATTTTGATCATTAAAAGAAGACAAATCAAATCTGGAAAGTACTGCAGTTGATACTCTCAGCACTTTTTTTTTTTTTTTTCCGAAACAAGTGTTAAAGTTTTTTTAACTTTAAGACTGTTTCATCACCTCAACTTTCACTATACTGCCTCACTATCCACTGTCTTTCTTGAAAATGCACTTTAGAGAAAGCTTCCTTCTTAGATCACACTAAATTACTATCTACTATGAAAATATATACTAATGTTTATTTTTCACAAGTATTCTGATAATTTTCTTTAAATTTATAAAAAAGAGTACATCTTTTATTAAGAACCACTTATCACTTTGATTGAGAAGAAATATTAACAAATACAAAATAACAAAAAACTTTTCTAGTAAATTGAATTTTATAAAAAGTATTAAAATTTTTGAAAATATATCTTTATGTTTAAATAATAATAATAATATTTATATTACTGTAGAAATTTTCAAATGCTTTCATGAAAAATAAACATTTTTGCACTTGAAGCTTGTCAGTTTATAAACACCATTGCACATTGTATGATATTACCACCAACACCTGCTTGAGTAAGAAAACACACATTAGCACCTGTATTATATTAATAATTTAGTGGCACAATTATGTAAGTCCTACAACACCAACCCAAATGTACAAATTATCCAATAAATGAACTTTTATTTATTTAAACAAACCTACTCACAAAACTCTCCAAATATGGTATTATTTATTTACATAAAAATTACAAAATCTTTTGTTTCAATTTAATAAAAAAAAAAATGTCTATTTATTTATTTTTTAACTGCCATCGGCTATTTACGAAAAAAAAACACCTTACTGATGAGAGAAACTTTTTGGTCTACCTTGATCCCGAAAATTTCCGTAATAATAATCCTTCATCATAAATACCATCATTCTCCTTAATTTCTTCCGTCCTCCAATTATGTCTTCCGTATCCCGTGGAAAATGAAATCCATTTCCCTTGCACGAAAATGCTACAAAACGCACCAAGTTGCACTTGAAGAGTTGGCACCCTAAATCTATCTCTTTCTAGCACCCGCACCTTTATGCACACACTGGTTTGCGATGACACTGGTATGAAAATATCTATATAACCTTTCACGTGTTGCTGTCTTATAATATAAATTAATTTAAAACATCCAAACAAATTTTAATACTGACGTAATTTATCGCCTATTAAATTATCTACAGTAACTAAGCTGCTGAAAATATAAATATCTACCAATAAACATAAACTCTCTTTAGATTTCATTCTTCAAACTCAGTTTATAAGAAAATGATCATCTTGTGAGGTATCGAATTATCTAATAATTTTCAGAATAAAAAAAATAGTATTGATTCTTTCATTTACTTTCCTTTATCCACTCTAGATGATGTGGATCATTTGAATGTTCATAATTGAAAGATTTATCTTAACAGATTTTTCTTCACATGGAAAAGTTGTCAGTGAAAATTTTCAAATAATTACGATACTCGAATACCATATTCTAATTTCCAATAATTTACATGCACTCATGTTTACCTATTTAATCACCAAGATGATACCAAGTATACAAATGAAAATAAGTGTATAGCATTTCTTCCAAATGTTAAAAATGCTTCAAAAATGACAGATTTATCATAACTATAATGTATTAAGTAAATTTTAATCAAATATATATAAATTAAAATATTTGTTTGGGTGTTTTTATATACTAATGGTTCATTTAAATAATATTTCTCTAATGTTTCTTAAATGAACTCTGACCATTAATTATTATCATATGGTAATGCAAATAGTCACAGGTTGTCTTCTTGAGCACATACTTATTATATTAGTATCACCTAGTTGTAAGTTTTATTAATATATATGATCTTATCATCACTATATAAATATTGCATCTATGTTTAAAAGATTTGTTGAAAAATATTGTATATACCAATTTTACGTGTTATGTGAAAACCAAAATGATTTCATAACCTTTAAAAATGAGATTGTTTTTCATTTTATAAAATGTTATGTGAGTATAGACATATTTTCATATTTACTAAAAATTAATCTTTTTAGTAAATTTTATATATGTAACTATATCATACAAAACATGTGTATAAGTGAAAACAATATAGTTAGTAATTCGGTGATCATTATTGGTATTTCCAAAATTATTTAAAGATGGCCTATTGGAAGTTGTATGAACTTTCTTTTATAATATCATGCAGCAAAAGGGTGGTTTTTTTATATAAAGTTATTAAAATAAATTTAGTTCGTATTCTATTATATGCAACGTGGTCAATTCTGTTCAAAAATAAAGTTTTATTTCAGACTATCAGAAAAAGGTAAGTTTCTAGAACATAAAAATTATCATTTCTATGTTTGTTGTAAAATTTATTTTATCGCTCTTCAATATTTTAGCCAGCCAAAAGGATATAAATTTTGATATCGTATTATGTTATATATTTATTCTGCAAATTATTTTTATTTAAATGCTCTTAAAAGTGGTCTATCTAAAGCATGTCTGATTTTGAAAACATCTTCGACTTCGCAAACTTCAACCGGCTTGCATCTGGATCATCATTTATGGAGCAGGTAGCTTGGATCAAGGCTGACACAAAGGCGATCTTAGCAATCCACGAACACGTCATAACAAACAACGCAAGGTTGTCCGTCACGCACAACGATTACAACACGTGGACGTTGAATATTCGCGGAGTGAAGAGAGAAGACCGTGGGCAGTATATGTGTCAAGTCAATACTGACCCCATGAAAATGCAGGTTAGATAAAAACAGCTCGTAAAATAATATTATCACGACATCTCATTCAAACTAATATCATATTTCTAAACTTTAATTGGTATACTTAATTGGTCATTAATGCTTACAACAAAAGTTGATATTTATGTCAGAAAGTAAACAAAGTTAGGACAAAACGTTGAACAAAATATAATGTATACTAGAGACGTGATACACCTTATTTCTAAATAAATTATTTGACAATAACTTTTAATAAATATTGCTGTCAACTTTTAGTATAAAACTATTTTACTGAAATAATTTAATAGTAACGTATAATTTTTTAATAAGTTTATCGTTCACATGTCAATGCCATTTTTGTCACCTTTCATATTTTGTATCGAATATATAAGTAATTAATATTTTCGACAGATGGTGCTTGATGGAAATTTCATTTCAAATTCTAAATTATTTAAAACTGGTAAACTTCCATATGTGAATTCTCATATGGAAGTTTACCAGTTTTAAATAATTTAGAGTATATAAGTGATTTTTTTTTCGACATAAGTAACATAAAATAATTTATTCTTAAATTCCTTAAAGTTATACAGGAGTCCAAGCAAACACGCGAATATCAATAAAAGGATATGGTATTCCTTGTAAATACGCAAAAGATAAGTTTTATTCACGCAACTTTGGTAGAATCAATTGGCATTATTGGAGAATTTAAAGAAATATATAAGGTGGTACATACAAGAAAATCAAGAATTATTTGTTTTATAAGATTACATCAATTCAATAATAATATTGTTCAATTTAGCACCAACTGATAGTATCATAAGGGATACTTCAGGTCTTCGAGATATTTACTATATTTATTACAGTACTTACTTTTTATGATTGCGTATCAAATATTTTATTATCAAGGCTTAATATACTTATAAAATTAAATTCAGTTTATCGCTGCTTAAAATTTTACATGTGCTTCACAGACTGCATTTCTCGAAGTAGTTATACCTCCTGATATAATTTACGAAGAGACGTCTGGAGATATGATGGTCCCCGAAGGTGGATCAGCAAAATTGGTATGTAAAGCTCGAGGACATCCAAAGCCTAAAGTTGTCTGGAGAAGAGAAGACGGTGGAGAGATTATTGCCAGAGGAGGACCACAAGGGAAAACGAGAGGTAATAAATAAGACATGATATGTAGTTTATATTCCATTCAGTAAAAAAATCGTCAATTCTCTTCTTTCTTTGTTAGTTAAAAAGATTTAAAAACAGAAACAAATGAAAAAGCTTTTTTAGTACACGTTTCACGACGTTAGATGAATACTTATTGTATTGAAATACATACAATTTACCTAGTTATAATATATATAACTTGTTTTAAACCAACTTAGATGCTGTACCTTATATTTTCAAAGTGGTGGTGCATACTGTGCTTAATGAGTTCGAGATAGTTGCTGCTCTTGTTATGTGCTACTGGCATATGGGAAAATCAATTTCTTTAAAACTTATTCGATCTACTGGCAAGACTGTTGCTCGAGCTTCCGATTAAGGGTACGATGGCGGGGGCAAGAAAGACGATTAATTTCTTAGAAAGGATTCTTCTAACACGTTTCAAGCGACAGCCTGCGAACGACGAATTCCACTTCCCGCGTAATCCTGCAGGATTAAAGCCGGGAATAATTAACTGCGGAGCGTCGCACTCCCCATTCCAGTATCACAAAGACTGCGGTAACTTCATCCCAAACTTTCCGATCGACGGGCTGACACCGAGAGAAAGGATGATTAAACACGCCTCTAGTACGTTTCTCTGAACCGACCCCTTGTTTCTCTCCTCGCCTCGCTGTAAAGTCAATCAACAAAATTTATTCGCTCTCGGGCCGCACGCCACTGCCACTTCAAATGAATTTATCAATTAATTCAACATTTCCCCCACAAGGCATTGTCTCTTGCTAACATTTCGGCCGGGAAAGTGCGCCCAAGCGAAAGGATTACTCTTGGCCAGTGGCGTCTAACTGTGTAACTATTAAAGATGTTGCCACAGAGAATTATTAATTTTGCTCAAATTTATCCATATTAGAAAGTCAACATGTATAAATATTACGATTAAATGGCCCACACAAGTTTACATGTATTTACCGTAATGAATCTTAATGGGTGGTATAGACAAAAAGATAAAGTATTTTTTTTTTTTTTTTTTTTTAACATGTTGTATGACTAAGAAGTGTAACTATGCAAATAATGCTGACTTATTCTGTCGTCTTGTTGACTAGCGGTTGGTCCACAATACTTCTGAAATTAATTAATGAAATTCATTTTCTTAACTGTTTTATATGACTCTTTATTGTATAAAGCATATATAATTTTTTTTTATTTTCATTTCCACTACTCGATAGTTAGTATTGTACATGACTAACAGCCATTACATATAATATCATATAATATCATATGTGAGGTTCTTTATTTTATTCGAAAAGATAATTTATTTTCTCGGTATTAGTTTCAATAGCAAACGTTTTTCTTTACAATGCATATGTTTATATTTTTAAATTGTTTTTTTTTTTAATATATGCATCTAAAACATATTATGAATCTTCAAAATATATGAATATTTATTACCAAATTCAAAAATGAATATGTAATTGTCCGAAACCCTGAATATCATTTTTATGAAGGTATGTTTTAAATAAATACTTATCTAACATTTTCTTTTAATTCATTCCAATAAATATTTGGTTTCACTAGCAATACTTACGTTCAGTTATAAAAAGTTAGACTAAATCTTATCTGTGAAAATACTAGTATTAAATCAAATTTACGGTCAAATTCAAAAAACAGTTTGATTTTTTGGCAGCCTATGCGTAAAAGTTATTTTATGTCATACTGTAAACAATGTGAAAAACATGTGAAAATTTTCGTTGTATTGCCAATTTTGTGACGTGAATTTTATTAATGAGCAACAGTTTACTTTTGACACTTACAAAAATCACTCTTTCCCTCAACTTAAATCAGAAACGGGGTGACTCTTAGGGTTAATGTAAAATTAAAACAGCTACTTAAAAATTCAACCTTCCATTAAAAGTTACTTTTAAAATAGACAAGCACTTTTGCTTCTTTTTGATGTTATTTAATTCTCGTGGCGAAGCAGATTCCCTCGTCTTATTTGTTTTAAAAAGTAAAATAAACACGTTTTGCAGTTTATCACAAAAGAATACAGTTTGAAAACTGAAAACCGGGAAAACATTTTACCTGCATCAGTTCTGTATATTTTCACAAAACTGTTGTTTTAATTTTAACTGCTTTTTATAAAGACTATAGTTGGTTTTTAATAAGTGTTGGGCACGTATAAGTGTAAGTGCTACTTCATACAAATATTTAATGACTCAAGTCCATAGTCAAATATTTTTAACTATATTATTCGAATATCATTTTTTTAAATTCCAACGGACGTATGCAATAAAGTTCAATTCAGAAAAATCTTAGTCTTCCATTGTGAATTCTGTATGAAAATAAAAATCTTGTTTAGCATTTATTAATCACACTGATTTGTGGAATTATTTTAATTTTAATCTACAGGATATTATCAATGACATGCATTTTTCTAAAGCGACCAATTCCTAGTTGTAACTTTTTGAAACTGAGTAGTCGATATTATTTTTCTAGAAATTAAAAAATTGTTTCTCTAAATAATATATATTTTTTCCGTAATCCACAAAGTTTATATTTATATCTAATTATAAAATAATATATTTTTGAAATATGTAGTGTAATATTTAACATTTTTTAACACAACATCATTTATCATACAATTTGGTTCTTTTACTATTTTTTATCTAATTTTGATATTTATTTTGTATATTTATAGTACCATCAATAGAAGGTGAAATGCTCTCTCTTACAAAGGTTACGAGGTCAGAGATGGGTGCTTATTTGTGTATAGCAGCAAATGGAGTACCACCTTCAGTCAGCAAACGAATGATGCTGCATGTGCATTGTGAGTTAATTATGTTTTTTATTACATAATTGGGTTTTTATTGTTTTATAGTTTCTTTGTTTCATTTGCACGAGAGAAAATAATTGAGCATGTGTTTTTTAGATTTACATTCATTCCGTCATTTATTATGACTCACAGTATATTTTTTATTTTTATTGAATCATTCTATCGGTCTTCAATACACTGTGTATAGATACAATGTGTTTTTTTTTTTTATACATCAAAATATTAAAATATCATTATTTAACCCTTATTTATATTATTTAAAAAACCTATAATATCAACAAAATTTCAAATACTACACTATTTGAACAAACAATGTCGATATAGGGATCGCAAAACGATTTTATATACTTTCAAAATTATATCAAATATTATCGTGGTATAATAAATTATGACAATATGCTATTAATTATTTTCAAAATACAACTCGATAATTCAATCATATTTGTTAGTGAAGTATGAAGAATTGCACGAAATTTGTAACTTTAAAATTTTCTTTACAATTATAAAAGTAATAATCGAATAAAATTGATTGCCGAAATAAAATTTTCAATAAGTCAGACAAAAATTTATAATTTTCAATGTAAAGCATTCCCAGTATTTTACCTACGACATCTAACTGTCAATATACAGATGCGATAACGTCGGTCTCACAAAACTTTTCTAATTTGCGTCCTCATTACCGTGTCAATTAAATTGTGAAAAGCCAGATAAGGAAATTCCTTATCGTCTGACAAATCACAAGATCGGTAATGGAATTAAATAAATAGGAAAAGTTTATTTCCACTTGTCAGAATGAGACTCTTTTGAATTTAATTATTGGGGAGGAATTTTTCGAAATTAAAAAATGTCTAATATGCTTTCTGGTACGCAATTTCATAATTCTAGAAAGCTTTCCTTAATTCAACAATTATTATCATTTCTGTATTTTCATGTTTACAAAAATACGACATCGTTTTCTTATGTGCTTACTTCACAAATATTTGCGTAGGTATATCACAAATCTTGAAGACTCAATGAGATTTTTTTTTTAATATATTAGAAAATAATTCATTGTTTTAATATTAATTAAATTAAACTCGTATCTTTAAAGCTATGTGAATTTTAAAGATTATAAATTATAAATTCATAATAACCGCAAACTATAGTTACCACAAGGATTGTTTTAAAACTACTTTTTGTTCCAGTTCATCCCCTTACTCAAGTTCCAAACCAGCTGGTCGGAGCGCCACCCGGAACTGATGTCACATTGCAGTGCCATGTGGAGGCTTCGCCAAAAGCCATCAACTACTGGACCAGAGAGTCTGGTAAGATTTCTTATTATTATTTTTTTTGAATTATTTATCTTCCTTTGGCATTATAAATATGCTGTTAATACAAATTTATTTTAAGGTTTTTTTAAAGTTGGAAATAAAATAAAACACTGTCTTAATGTTATATATAATATATATATGTATTTGTTGTACACATTTGATGAAAATCAAATTTTGACATAATTTTTATCAGTGATAACTGCATAAAATGACGGAAAATATAAATTTTGTATTTCGTAAAGTTTTTGTAAGATACTGCAAAAATCTTCATGTACGCAAAAATTCTGCGTAATTTTAGTTATTTATAATTAGGTTGGTAAATAACTTAGCATCTATTTAATACAAAAAAAAATAGAAAAACACTAATCAGACCAAAAAATCTACAAATATTTTTTAATTACTATTATTCTTACTTAAGTTTATATTAACAATATATACCTTAAAAATATTAAATTATGTTTTGTATATTTTTTACTAAGTGTTCATAAAAATTGTTGGTAAAAAATACAATAATATAAATATACGAGTAATAAATAACATTTAAGTGGATTAAAATGTTCCAGTAAATGTTTAATCCTTGTCTGTAAAAACTTATTGAAATTATATGATATGTAAAATATTTAAATTTACCTTGGATATTGACCAAAGGGCAGTAAATGATTTACGGAACGTATTTGCGCTTATTCCACATTTAGTTGGAGCGTTCCGGACGCTGATTTCGACTTTAAATTTAACCCACCGTGTCGCGTTACCTTTACTGCTTTACTCACAAACAACTTACCATACATTGCTCAAAGAGAGATTATTTGCAGGAAGAAAATATAAGTCTGGTATTACTCAAAAATTCTTTTACCACCTACATTTTTACTTTTGAAGAAGAGTATCTGTTTTTCCCGTGTATGTATATTGTATGCTGCAATATTTTTATCTGTGTATTATATCATACATACAATTATCGATAGTAGAATAGTATCATTACAAAACATATATTTTTAATTCAAAATGGAATATGCGTTCTCATCCAAAATAGGGTACTCAATTTAGGCCACTTATGTATTTAGCTGATCTGAACGACTAAGTATATTACATTTTAAAAATATCACTTCTTATACTTTTTTGCTACATATATAGTATAAATGTGATCGATCAAGTTAATAATACTCGTATATGAATTTTAAGAGCTTAAGCTCTTTAAGATAATAAAAAAGAGCTGACGAGTAACAAGAATTCTTTGAGATGTCACCTCTAAGTGAAAAAGGTATTTAAAGAATAAATAGTAAAACTTATAATACAATTTTCTCCCCGTTAGCGTAGTTGGTAGCGTGCGCGCCTAGAAAACCGGGGAATGCGGGTTTGATTACCTATTTGTGTCGGATTTGAAAAATCCGAAAATGCCCATGGATACCCATTGCGTTAAGTAATTGTCTGACAAACAATTTTCGTGGAAAATTATCTGTCAAGTATTGTCTGTATTCTATATGCTCCAATTTGGGAGCAAACATGGTATAAAAATAATAATAATAATATAAATATTAATTGGAAACATAACTTTGTTAATTTGACGCATATATAAAATAATGAGGATTCTTTATCGACACGTGGAGTACATAGATTATTATTTTGATCGTGATAAAAATAATATGATGTTTTGTTTAGTTTATTCCTAAGCGCAATATTTATTATAATATTTCGAAGACGTTATCTGAAGAGTAAAATCAACGAATGTATAGATAGAAATGGTTTTTTTTTTGTCGGATCAAAATCACGAAATAATCGTTCCAACTATGTGTAATTCATTGATGCAAACGGTGTACGGTGTGCAGCACACATTCACGTCCAATAATTCAATTTATGAAACTTATCCCGGCGCATGGCTACACAAATTGCATTTGTATCCGTTTGTACTGTGGAATGAAATCACATTAAGTTTACATACTATCATATAATATTCTTTTAAATAATTTTATTTATTTTACTTGAAGCAACCAATTTAATACTTTTGTAGTCTACACAATTGTTTGTGTTTATAAAAATCTTATTTTATAAATAATAAATTAACTATTTGTCTACTTTACATTATAAGGACCGTCCTAATTTTATGAATATATATAATATATAAATACTTGATTTCATAGTGAAAGTTTGGTGGCCGTATTTTTTTGATTTGATAAATATTTTGAAACGTTAGCAGTATTAAACAATTAAATCCATGAAGCAACAGTGCTTTAAAATTCAATTTTACACTACCATATATAATAGAGTATCCAGTGTATCATTTTAAAACAATAAACATATTTTTTTATGAACATATTATGTAAAATAGCAATATTATAACACTTATACAGCATGCAGCTTGATAGAAATTAAGACTTTCTTTGATAGTTTTATTGCACAGACTTATTTGGAAAATACTTTTTTTATTTTTTTTCCATGCAAATGTAATAAAATATGGTCATACTCAATCAAAATAATTTCTCTTCGTACATAAATATGAGTAATAATCAATAATGGTTTATAATACGACTCGAGCTTAGGTAAACTTCAGAATACATTCTCGGCTACCTTCTTTTTTACAAGTTTTCTACCAGATCACCGGTATGATTTTTTTTTCTATGAGAACACGTATATTATTATTAATTTAATTATATCCCGTAAGAATGTTAAAACGTTTGTAACGGAGTGCGTGTATAAAAGTAGCATTACCATTAGATGATTACATTTGTAGCAGAATTATTTAGTTATAAACGTTCAATAATCTACATACGATATAATAAGAAGAGCTAATATGTTTAACTCTCAGCGAGTGGTACAAAAGCTCCAATCAATTGTATCTAATACAGTACACCGCAGTGTTTCATCGTCGATTTCCCAAGCCACTTGCCAGAACAAAACCCATCCCCGCCCAGTAGACAATTCCGCCTACCCCTAGGGGAGAAGGGCGGGTCGCGCACTCCGTTCCGGAAATATGCAAATAATAATTACGAATCCGCCCTTCGTGGACTGTTGAAACGGACCGCGTATATTTGATATGTCGCCCCCGACCCGCTCTGCCATGGCGTGGTAGTCCTGTGAATCGCTTAAATTTGCATACGATCCATTTATCACATAAATGTCAAATGGAATAACACTTACTGCATTCACTTATTCCGTAGAACAGGATTTTTATTAGTACACACTCAATAAAGCAGTGCTTTGTTGAACCATTCACAGTAATTATTAGGAATACTTATTTTTTTACTATTAAGATACGTGCGTGATCAAGCTGGAAAATTAATATTAGATCAATGTCACTTTTATTTTTATAAGTAAGACAAACATACGACTTCATTTAATTTGTTTTATAACATCGTTGAGATCTTCTTAGGATTGCTAACAATCCAATAATTTTATTGAAACATGAGTGCGTTGTAAAAATAATACATTTTTATTCAAAACACTATATCCGCCACACCATTTATGATTCATATAAAGAACGTTTTTGCTCATATAGAATACTTTTATTTTTAAGAAATATTTAATTATTTAAATATGAAAATACTTTACTACTTTAGTTACTTTAACACAGCGGATATTTAAGAAATAATGTAAAAAAAAATCTAATATCTATAATAAAATAGATCAACTTGTTGGTGGCTCGTTAATTGACAACTTTAATTTATGGGATTAATTCAACTTTTAATAGATAATTTAAGTATGTTTCATACAGCAATGAAAAATTGCACCTCACTATCTTAATTCAAACCAATGAAAAAAATAATTGATCTTGAAGAAACCACGTATCAATTCAAATAAGTATATTTAACGTCAACTCAATGCAGAATAAATAATATACATAATACAATACACTCATTGCTATAGTAAAATATAAATTACGCATTTCTGTTTCTACCGAGAATGAACGATAATGAAATAAAATAAACTGAACATGTGTCAATGTGTGTTCATTATTTATATTTATATTATACTCTACAATATGACTAAAAAAATCAAGCATTCTCGACGCCAAAAAGTTGTTGAACGGAATAATCATCGTTAAAAAAAACTTTGAAAGTGGCGACAAAAAATATTTGGTCCGAATGGAATTTGTCAATTTCATGAAACAGTTAATTCTTCACTGCTATTATAGCTTTCCAGTGACGTTAAAACACTTAGCGGAAATTTATACTCTGTGGCTTCACGCATACACTCCCAAGAGCTATGGAGCCGCACACATCCGAATTGAGTTAAACATACTAAAATAAACGCTAGCATAATAATTGTAACAAATAACACAGACAAATACTTGAGCACTTACAAAATCAATATATGGTTTATATAAATCTTCAAATAACATTATACATCGATTTAACTATAAAGATTTGTATATCAAATTCACCTAACGTTTACTTAATTGAATATGTGTATAGTAATTAATATCAATAAATTTCATAAAAATAAAAGTCATTGTTCGTAAAAGATGCGTTGTATTATATGTGAGGACAATAAAAATAAGTTAACTCAATTTTAAATTCTCGTGAGACTAAAACACAATTGGATGTAATTAATCAGAAGACGTCCTGGCCATTTTGTTTATAAATAAAACAATATACATATTGATACAATACAATACAAAAATATATTCGAATATTCGTTGAAATAAATATTTGAAAATGACATTAAGCTAATTTATAATAGGTATGGTCAAAAATTTATTTTTAATTAAGTAACGTTATATTTAAGGAACGTAAATGGATCTAAAAACATTTTATCCAGTTTCAATTAATTACTGTATTGAATTTCGACTGTATATGTATGAAAATATAAAATGAATATAAACTATTGTATTTTTGTGTTACTCAAAATGCTATAAATCAAGTTAATATCCCTACAATTGAAGTCTATTTTGCATTAGTTAAATAAATATATAAACATAAGAAAGCTTATCAATATATTGTATCTTTAAAATTGAACTATTTGTTTCTAAAACTATTGCTGCTTAAGAGATTGAAAAAATACGATCGGGTAATAACCAGATTATTCGTCGATTGATTTCAAATAAATCTTTTTTACTATTCCGTAAAATTCTCTATAATATTGATACAAATACTGAAATACAACACGGTATCAACTATCAAGAATCCATATTATGATTTCATTACAATTTTCTTCAAACGAGTGTTATAAATTTTTAATGAATTTGTGTTTTATATTTATACGATGGCTTTTAGATTACATCCATCTATTTCTAATCGTGAGCCTGGTCTTGTGGGTGGTTGTTCGGTGCATTACTAGAGTAATGCAACGTTACACAAAGCCTAATGGAGAGGTTCTACAAATAGCAAGTAGCTTTAACTACACAAACTTCAAAAGCACACAGACAGTTGGTCACCATCAAGAAACCAAAAAAAATCGCTTTTAATATATATATGGTAATATTACCAGTGAACGAATTTTGTTTCTAATACAGATCATCCTTTTATATAATCAATTCTAGTAACTCCTTTGTACCACAGTCTAAAATTTGATGTAGCTTAAAAATGTGATGTATTAGACAAAAATGCATCAAACTCTATTCTCTAATTTTTTACTAATATTGTTATTTTTATAACGTTATTAATGTAGAAGTTTTTAACACCATAATCATTTTTTTTTAAATTTGCCCTCCCATAAAGCGGATGCAAGTGCTTAATATTTATTATGTTATGCGATATATTTTTTAAACTCAGTTTAAATAAAAACATGCTATGCCGTATTATTAAATTAAATGATTATTTTTATGATATTTAAGCAGTTATAAAATTCACTGATCAATAAAAATGTGTATAAATTTACTCCTAAAATAATCAACCTTAAAATTGGGTAGCAATTGTTAAGATGTAGTTTTAGTTAGTAAATGATAAGCTTCGGTACAAAATGAAAGCCTTACTATATTACAGAATGTTGGAAGGTAAGTATTTACTGAAGTGGCTTAATAAATCATACAGAATTTCAACAATAAAAAATAATAAGCTTGCTGCACCAATCTCTGTCAATAAACTATTCACTATAGTTAATTGCATTACTTCTATATCGACTCTACTTAGGCAAAAGGCATTAACCATCAGTTTTTTAAAAAATGTTTTTATTTTTAGATTTAAAATGTACACAACTAAATACACTTTCTGTCAAAAGGAATCAAACCACAAATGCCGAATTATTATCTCAATTAAGCTTTGCATTTCGAAAATTGAAGGATTTACCAAATTTGCATGCAGAAAAGAGCAATGAAGCCTAATTCACAGCATTATTATTCTGTGAGTGTTGACGCTTTTTTCCTAAGCACTGTCAGAATATGAAATAATAAATAAATGTTGAGATTTTAATTTTGTGACGTCATGTTTGTAGTAGTGTGCTGAAATATAATAATTTCTATATAATATGTATAACCATTTAAAATAATACAAACATTGCTTCTCATAAATGATGCTTACTTAAATCTAAGTAAAATTAAACAATTATAATAAACATATATGTACCGATATTTTTTAAGTGAACTTTATTACTTGCAAAAAAAGATAAAAGACAAACACTTTTTAGTTATGTGTGTTTTATATATTTATCTCCGGTGTCCAAGAGGTCAGCGTGCGCGCTCGACATTCGGTGAATGCGAGTGCGATTCCCACATTTGCCGGAAATTTACAGATTCAAAAATGCAAGATTGAATGCCCATTAATTTAAGCAATTATTTGACAACCTACTCTCATGAAACAAAATGTGTCGAGACATGTCTTTTCTCATTACGGAAATCCATTTACTTCACCTTCGAAGCGGACACTTTCACACTGTATAGATCCATATGCTCCACTTTCGGAACGAATTGGTAAAACAGCTAAACATATTCTGTTAAGCTATTTACAATTTACTGTAGACAATTGCTATTTATTCATTAAAATGTGATAAACATAAATCTTTGAATTATGGATATTGAATCAAATTATCATGAATAAAATAATTGAAAAATACAAAAGCAATTGTTCAAATCTCGTTTCGTTTTTTGTAATTCAATAAATTTTCCGGCCCTTAGAAAAGTAAGAGCCCATTAGGTTCATATAGGTACTAGCGTGTAATGTCACCTGAATATGACACATGCGAATCGTTTGCCGAGAATTTATGTAAAAAAGGGGACAAAAAACAGGCAAAGGCCGAGAGGGGCACAATACCACTTTCAATAGAACCTTACCATATTTCGAATATAAATAACACGAGAAGCATCACTGGGCCACCTACGATATCGTTTTCATTTCGAAATAATATAACTTGAAAATATTATACTTACATTTATTTAACATGCGTGAAGGACGAGCTGTAAAAAGCCATCGCTTTGGATAACAGTCTGTATGTTTCATACATTTTTATCTGAAGTTGACATCGGTTTTCATTTTGTTATGTCATTATAAACATTTCTAACAAGGTTATTTAACAAGATATTTTCTACAATTCGTTCTATATTTATTTATGCTGATATTATTTAAATAAAAACGAAAATTTTCTAAATAAATTTGAAAACAGTAAGAATTTTTATTAATATTTTTATATTGTTTCAAAAGAACATTTAACATCGTGATATTAAAAGTATTTTCGATAAATCGATACTAATCCTTTGAGGAGTATGCACGTACCTGTACGTTCGTGCGCTCTGTCGCCTTATTTTC
>JAGVSQ010002236.1:0-25461 GCA_022683975.1 Rhyacophila evoluta | reverse complement strand
TCGCTAACAGTGATCTCACATATGGATGTTTACCAGTTTTAAATAATTCAGAATTTTGTAATGTTGCATTTTTGTTTGTAATTACCTATAAGATTGCCATTTGTTTATCATGTCTACTTGTTTTAGGATTAAAATTTAATACTACATAGGTTTTGAAATATTTTATTTCGCAAAATATAAAGTGTTCCATCATTAATTTATCCTTTATTTACATCACAGTGCGTCATTTTCACTCGCACAACTGCCATTTTGAAATATAGTTAGAAGATGACGCTTACATGTAGTTGAAATGTCAAAGCATGCCAGTGATGTGAGAATTTTTGATACCAACTAAAGCATGAAAACTGCGAAGGTTCTGTGACTAACTTAATAAAAGTACTTTTTAACCAAATCAGCCCATATTCTTTTCATCATAGAAGTGTTATGATGTAGGTAAAAAATTAATCTTTCCTTTTCAATTCAATTAATTTTGGCAGCTTTCTGCATTAATCTTTCATTATAAATTATCTGAAATTTGTGCACTCCATATATTGTAAATATTGTGACTAGAGTGATCAAGATCTTCCTTTTTGTTTCATATAATTGTGTTAAAATTCTTTCAACCACCACCAACTCATCAGAATGACTTTAAAACAAATTGGTTTGTTTGATGTATTGTATTGCATTGTATGTTATTTGACAATATTACAATAGTGCTCATGGCATTGTAAAATATGTGTATAATATTTATATTTTATATTTAGAAATTCAATGGTAATACTGCAATGATTCAAAATAAAAATATCTAGAGTATTATTTGTTTTATTCACAATTTTATCCATTCATGAAAGAACCCTTATAGTAAATATAAATATGACACGTAACGACATTTTTCTTCTCCGTCTGCTTATATAGAGCATATGGCGCCTCCAGGATGCTGTCGCCTGCCAGTTGTTTCAAATCCTCTCAGGTCATGCCAATATGTCTTGATTCCGCTGAGTACATCCTGCGGATAGTACCCAATAGTCATCTAGGGTGCCAGAATCCCACTGGTCGGAAGAAGACATAAACAGGATTCAGACTTCCCGGAGTTTGCAGTATATTCCCCAGTCAGTTACTGCAAGAATGTATGACTTTTCAGGTGATAGTGAGTTGCCCTGTCCGATCCCTTATATACAAGCAAAACTAACTCGACATATAAACACCCAAACAACAAATTCACCCTCAGTTTTCAATGTAGGCATCATTTTTCAAGACTTAATATTCATTTTTTTTTAAATCTTTGTCATGTGTCTCGATTCCCTGCTGTACAGTAATACCGGAAGTACGAATGCTCTAAATGATTTATACTTGGTCCAGACCAAGTAACACTGCGCCATCCAGACAGCCAGCATTAAGTTAAATGTGGCTTCAGCTATTGTAAGGTGAATAGTCATGCAAGTATTTTTTAACTCCACCCAGTGACGTAGCTGCATATTCAACGCCCTGGAGCAAGTAAAATCACTATGCCTCCTTGTTTCTCAGAGCTCTGACCTAATTTGTTTTCTATATAATCTTATTATTTTGTTTTAGGCTAAGGCTAATAAGCTTAATAACAATTTATTTGAAATTCAAGACATTTCAACATTAGAATATTCAATTTAATAAATAAATAAAATTATAATTCTTTAAGCTCGGAGTACCTACTAATATTTATTACATATTTTATTGACAAATGTACTTATTTATGTTTCGTTCCACATGAAATCTTCAAAATTGTGGTTTCCTCGCTTTGTTTTTATATATATTTTATTTTATCTTCCTAATTTTGCGCCCCCATGATCTGTGCGTCTGGAGCAGTTCGATCCAACTGCTCCTGAGTAACAACGCCACTGACCCAACCGAATAAATTTTGTATATTGAAATGATACTTGTTGGTTGTCTAGGATGCCAGAATATAGTTTGTTTTTAAATCTAAGTCTTTTGTTGATTAATATATTAATATAATGTAATAATGATTAATAGAAGTATTAATAGATTAATATAATAATGATTAATAGATTTAACAGGAACCAAATGAGTAAGGTTTGTTAAGATGTTTGGGGAACAGTAAAGGATTTTTTACACCAAAGTGATTTTCGGTAGTTCGCAATGAGGCAGTAATTTAGTACGGTAGACAACAATAGCACATTAATACGTTTTGTCATAAAAAATATTGACCCCGCACGCTGCTCGTATGTACCGCGGCAAATTGAATTTATTTATTTAATTGCAAACTTATTTATTGTTTTCATCTTTATCGCGTTACTTCTGTCTAAAAAGTCTATTACACTAAACAATTTCAAGGCACCCTCACCCTTACTAAGTGCGGTGTAATAAGCCTTAGGCACTTAAATCACATACAAGAGATCACGCCCACTCTGCAGTAAGAGCACTTAATATTGTGTAGTGTAATAGGCCTTTGAACACTTTAAGAACACACATAAAAGAGTAATAAGTTACTCAAGTAATGACTTCATTTGTTATAGCTACATCGTTCATGGGTTGAATAATTCGATGCACATTTTAAAGTTATGTATTCACTTCAGCTTAACTATACTTAGTTGAATTGGTTATTGACTATTTGTAAATTAAAGTAAGAACTACTTTGTTTTCTTTTCGCAATGAGATAAATATGAGCGCGCTTTCACAACAATGTGAACAAACATTCAAAAAATCAAATTTGTGCAGTGTGACCTAAATTCTATGTTTTTTAAGGGACTGAAGAAAAAAACGATAAATACGGGAAAATGACGAATGCGGCAATCTTAAATAATGAATATAATATACATGAAATCATATTTATAACAATTATTAGGGTTATATAAAATAATCATATTATTATTATTTCTACAGTTTTTTTTATATATGAGCAGTCTTTTATACAGTTATTTAAAAATTTTCATCACAAAACACCACGGGATTACAAAATATAAACGAGATGCGGAAAAACGACGAATGCGGGAACAATAAATTGGGTTCTACTGCACTCATCGTGTCTTCACAGGTAATAATTATAGTTATTATTGTTGAATAAGATATTGACTAATAATGAGCGGAGATAAAGATTAAAGGTGGTCAGTTTGAAACGAATTGCAGGAAAACTTAAATGTCGTTAGTCGGGACTTGGATTTTCAATTTGTGTTCCATTTACACATATGTATTTACATCATGTAAATTAATCAAATTAATCGTGAGATATAAATATAATATGTAGCTTGCTAGTTTTCATTATAAGAGCAATAATTCTGATTATAAATTAATTTATCCGATAAAACACAAATTGGAATGCTGGTGCAAAAAGTAAATATTATTTGAAAGTTTGTGATTTTCATCATTCTGATGAATTTTATCCATTACTTTCGTTTGTAAATTTATAGATAAAAATTAATTAGGTAGATACCTACCGAAATGTTAATTTATTTTATGCATTTTCTGTAAGGTGGTCAACTTGCATGGTTTAAAATTAGCGGTATTATTTTCAGATGTCGACATTTTACAGTGCGGCCTCACGCCGAGTTTTGTATCCTATTTTAAAACTACATTCGTAAATTTAGTATTTACGTTCTGAAGTGTCATCGATATTCTCCAGAAATAGATCCCGCTTTATCCATTTCTACAGTACCGAAATCAGCGCACGAAACAAAATGACGGATAATAACAATTATTCAAATGGCTTTCCAATTCAATTTGAGAAGAGTGAAGCTTACGGAAGGTAAATTGACCAAAATAAATTAGCGAGCATGTGAAATCATCACATTACATTTACATTACAATTACAATACCTATTGTAGCCTTTGATTGTCATTCTTATATAAATAATTTTCTATAGATTCTTGGTGGCATCAAAAGATTTGAAAGCTGGTGAAATCATCATGAAAGATACACCTATCATAATAGGACCTACGACTTACTCAGATTTAATGTGTCTTGGTTGTTACATGCCGTTATCAAAGAGATTACACGTGTGTAGTAAATGTGGAGTGGCACCCCTGTGCGGATCTCGGTGTGAAGATTATAGCGGTATGTCGTACATTTATATTGCTGTGTCCATATTTATGAATTGAATATGTACTTAGATACTATATTAGGTAAAGCGGGAAATCTATATTACAAGATTAAATTTATTTTTATGCAAAATAATAAAACCGTAAATTCTTATTGTAAGAATCGTAAGTATTGTTGTGGGTCGAAACTATTCATAGGACGTTTAAAATTTGATAGATTTCAGGTCTCATTATTAAGTATACAATCATTGATTGAGCAACTGATTAAAATAATAATTTATATTTTTCTTAAAACATGACGCGCGGCAGTCATCTTCTTACATTATGTTACCTACAGTCTGCCTGCAGCACATGTTATTCAGTCCAAGTTGAGAGTTTTTGGGTGTCAGTCTGATCAAGCAGTTTGAGTACTGCCAGTGGCAGATAAAGTAAAATGGGAGTCCCAATCAATAAAAAATTCGGGGCCTTCAAAGTCAAGTTAGAAAAAAATGTCTCAAAAAAACTTTCATTAAGTTATTAACAAAGAAAAGTAATGAAAAATTTCATAACATAAAACATTAAACAAATTTATTTCAGCAACAACAAAATTCAGCAATGAATCTCAGCCGTTATGATGTTAAGAAAAATATTTAATGAACAATAATTGTTAATTAATATTTGTTGGAAGCAATTTGACTAATAATGAAAGCATTTGTAGATAATTCTTTTATTTAGTTAAAATATTTGAGTATTTATAGATTCAAAGTATGTGATATGATTAAAGGTTTTCAGACAACATAATTGCTGCGTATGATTGGTTTGGAATATTATTAATTCAACTCAACTTATGAAAGCCAGTTTGCCAACAATTTTCCAGGCAGAAAGGCAGAATTGAGTTCTTCCTCACCCATAAGTACATTTGACTTTTTATAAACTATTTTAGGTGGGCATACGAGCACAGAATGTTTATTTTTTCAAAGCATTAAGAGTAAGATGTCACTTCCAGCTTTGATTGAATCTTTCCATATCATAACAATATTACGTGCTATTTCATTGAAACAAAATCTCAATGATAAACGCTGGAAGAGTTTCATAAATTTGGAAAATCATATCGAAAAAAGAAGAGGTTCCAGTATATGGCATCTCCATGAGAATACTTCAAAGGTAAGAAGAATGAAAATTAAATAAACTTATTCTGACATCTTAGTATTTTTGCATTTATTTTATATTTCACAGAAAATCTAAATGTCAGGTTTATCAAAAAAATATTTTATGGGAAAATATTAATTTTATTTTTGCCAGCAAAATATCCATGTTTTATAAAAAATCCAGCAGTTTTTTTTTAATTGTTGGTCATGGTTTGGCGATATGAGATTTATTTAATATTTCATTCTTAATGGATATAAAAATAGTCATTTCTACTCTGATTATAATATATAGTTTTACTGAAAATAGGTTATGAAAGTACCCATTTATGAACAATAAGGCTTATAAGAAACGGAGATTTAAATAATCCGGAATAATTATTACATACATATTTAATGCCTAGCAAAAATCAGCACAATACCATATTTTTAAATAAAAATTATTATGAACAATTGCATCTACAAGCAACAAATGACTTAATAACTTTGTCATTTATATTACAAATGTCAAATTTGTGTGCATTCCTTTTACCATTAATAGTTTTCATCATCCCACGGTATGCATCTTATTTTGGTCTTCCTACACTTCTATAATCAATACGACAAAAACTTACTTTGTGTTCATTATTAAGCTTCGTTAAAATTTATTTATTAACATTTTTATTTCCACAGATGCTAAAAAAATTGCAGCTTATAGACCAAGAAGATATAGCTGATGAACTGATTCAAAAAATTGCTGGTGTCATTGACGTTAATAGCTTTGAACTTAGAACAACTTATACTCAGATGAGTCAATCAAAGTACAATGCAATTTGTGGAGTTTTTCCAATGGCAGCCTTTATGACTCATAGTTGTGTTTGTAACACCCATATTGGAATCGACGAATTATTCAATATGACCGTTCGAGCGAGTGTTCCCATCAGTAAAAATTCACCAATATTTTTCAACTACACTAATGCATTACAGGTGCGTTAAACTATTTCTAGAAAATCAAACAACATCATAATTATAATGCTATTTACAAAAATATATTGTGCATACATGATAAGTGAGAAAGTTAAAAGAAAAGAAATTACTTGTTTATTTCCACGAATGGTTTAAAATTAACAATTCACATTTATTTATTAGGGTACTATTCAAAGAAGAGAACATTTACGAGAAGGCAAATATTTTGAATGTTCTTGCCGACGGTGCAGCGATAGTAGTGAACTCGGTTTACATGTGAGCTCATTAAAATGTTTCGATTGCAACGATGGAATGGTAGTCATGCAAAATCCACTAGCAAAAACTCAGTTTTTCAGCAAAGATTTGTGGTGCTGTCAAAAATGTAACAAAGTGTTTCCGGGAAACCGGATAAAAGAGTGTTTGGATGAATTACACAGATATATAGAAATGATCGACACTGGTAAGAAATATAAATTAAATTTTTGTACCAGGGAATCTATGATTTAAAATATATTTACTGCTGAAATTCATATACTAGGATAACATTTTGGTACTTCAATATCAGTAACATACTAATCAAACCATTCTCTGGAGTTGTCTTTTTATAATATTTTTTTAGATACATCAATTCACCAATATTGATTAATACGATAATTTTTGAGCTTGTAGATTGTTTTTAATGATCAACGATCGCAGGTTTGAGTCCCGCACTATTCAAATTTTCATAATTTTTAAAATGTCATTGGGATGTAAGATGTAGCCTAATGGGTTGAACAAATGGCTAAAATATAATTACTACAAAAAATGTTGCATCAAGAAACTATGTGAATCATTAAGTATCTTATAGATGTGAAAATGGTGACTTATGTTCTGTTATTAGTTTTAATGCAGTATGCTTTAGAAATTTTTTTGAAATTATAGATGCAAATGATGTGAAGAAAATTGAAGACTTTCTCAAAGTGGCATCAGAGCGCCTCCCAAAATATCATTATATTTTAATTGATGCTAAACACTTACTTGCTGGGCTTTTAAGAGAAATCACCACTAAATTTATTAATGTATCAAAAAATATAATACAGAGAAAGTTAGAATTGTGCGAAGAATTTATACCACTACTGGATATATTAGAGCCAGGAATTTCTAGGTTGAAAGGTATATAAATTTCAGCTTCACTTAAATTTGATGAATTAACAGAATTTTGAAAATGATGAACATTATCATTAAGATGAGTTAAGGGCCACAAACTTTTATTTTTAATTAGTATAAAACCACTCCCACAACTTATTATTAAGCAGCCGTTAGTATGCTTTAGGGAAATGTTTACATTGCAAAAACTGTTGCTTTCTTATGTGCCATATTGCAGCAAAAATTCTGAAGTATCTTTTGGTGCAAAAACATTAATAAATGTATGATCTATTCATATTTCTAATACTAGCTTCTTGTACCGTATTAAAAGAGCACATTTACATTGTTAGTTATATTTACAAATTAAGTTAATTCTTGAGCTTTCTTGAAGAAATCGATGTGATATGTTTAGGTATTTGCACATGATTCAATAATTAATTGATTATGATCTCAAAATGTATTTAAATAACATTCTATTTTTACAGCCATTACTTTATATGAAATTCATTCTGCTATGGTACAGATAGCGAATAAGGAAAATGATGCTAAGGAAATATCGATTAATGAGTTCTTGGTATGCAAATATAACAAAAAAACCAGCTTTTAGAATTTTTAGCAACATCCTTATAGATTTTTGGAAGTTCACTTCCATAATAATACAATTTTTTTACCTTATCATATGTTTTTACATTTCCTTAGAATTTTTAGAAAAATGGTTATGATATATTTTAATGTAATACTTGTAACATTAAGATATATTATAATGATACAAGACTTTACAAGAAAATCTTTTGATATTATGCTAATACCCTTTGTTTTCTCTATACAACCCGTATATGAGTTATTATTATAATATATTAATTGTTTTGATATCAGAATTTTTAGACAGACAGATAATCTGAAAAGCCACAACAACATGGTCAAATTTGAGTTTTTTTTATCTATGTGCTTTATCAAATACGATTACATTGTCTCTAATTAGCAATATTTTATGTGTACCAGTATTAGTTGTTCGTCTGCCAAAATTTTGAAATTGAGCTAACTTTTATGAAAAATTCAAGACCCTGCCAAATTTTGATATGCAATACCTCTTATATTGGTACATCTATGATACTTACTTGTTCACAGTAAACCAAGTTACTCTTTCCTAAGCTGGCACTGTGAAAGACAGATAACACATCCATTTTTACTCACGAGTGATCCATCGTCTGAGCTGATTGAATCAATTTATCAACTTGACAAAACAGGTTGACCAGAACACACAAGAAAAATACATTACATGTTTTGTTACTAAATTGTATATACACCCTAAATGTATTTGCAATCTACTTCATATATGAGAATTTGATCTAATATAAAAAAAAGCAAAATAATTTTGTGTAAATAAATACTAATTACCCACTAATGAAACTGTGTTTGTACAAACCTTATACTTAACTTATTAATTTAATATCACTTGCCTGCCTTCAATATTGTAAAGGGAATAATAATTTCATAAAATGTTTTAATATTTAATGAATAAAACAAAATATTTAACACTAGATTTTATCTTTAGAAATTTACATTGTACTTTAATTATTTGTCTGCAACCTCAATTGTCGCAGTCGCAGCCACAGTTTATTAATATTTGTTTATTTTAGGTAAAACTTGAAAAAGCAGAGAAAACATTGAGAGATTCAATGAAATTTTTATTATTAGAGCCCCACTCGTCTCCCGAGGGAATACTATGTCGTCGAGCAATGGAAGAACTGAAAACGCTGATAAACTGTCAAAATAATGTAAAAGATATGATTGCTGTGGGGCCAGAGATAAATACCTAGCCTTGATGGAATAGACACATGATTTTCATTCATTGGAATTTAGTCTTTGAATTACAAACATATAATATAATAATACACAACACGGCAAAGCAAAACTATAAATTAGTTTTGTAATAATCCTCACAGCAGCAATGATTCACATTTGGTTATGTAACATCCATGTCACACCATTTGTTATAAAAGCCTGTTTTCCAATTTTGAAGTACCTAGAATTGATTGTTTATGTTGTTCTAATATATGACTGCATAATATTATTTTATAATTTAATATATTTGAATCCAAAGAATTTATAGATGACAAAATAAATTTTATTCTGAAAATTTATATTCTTTTATTTTAATGAAATATTAAGTTTCACCACAAATGGAGAGTTATCATAATAAAAATGATTACTATTTAAAAGATTATATTGTCAAGCATTCACCTATTCCTCCTTATAATAATAGAAAGAAAAATATTGAATCTCAGCAGTAAAATAAAAATATTGATTGAAAAAACACTGTATAAACCCATTTAGTCAATTTGAATGTGTTCACGCTCTAGCTGGATTTTCAGTCTTGTGTACAAAGCGGGAAGAGTTATGCAAGTTAGTCCAACTAGCTGTTGGACCCATTGGGCCATTTGACGATGTTGCAAGGGCAAACTTCATTGTTTTAAAAATTTGGGGCGTCACTTGAGTGCGTGGCAACCTAAGTCTTGGGTAATTTATATTTACTTGTGGAATATTCCCGTCAAATAAAGAAGATCACTTTTCGATATCAGAGCTCCGGGATATGCTTGATTAAGACCAGGTATAAGATGGGGCGGGTGAATGGAGGGCACATTTAGGTAGCCCGACTGTCTGAGATACATCAGAGCAGATAAAACAAACCAACATATTTTTATGGGTCAACAGAATTTATAGATTTTGAATTCAAATATATATACTTATCTATGTTTATAGTTTATAGCTTATGCCTCATTTTTTGATTTTTGTCTGTTGTGGCATATTTGTATTATAATTTTATTTTCATGGCCGCATGACATCCGTTAGTTGAGTGGGCAGTAAATTTGAGATGTTTGGTCTAGACCGGGGGTTCCCAAACTATGTTCCGCGAAGCCTGACTAGGTGTTCCGCAACAATTTGGAAAGCTTTTATAAACTGTAACAAATTTAAAGATCTTCTTACTAATAAGAATTACCCAACCTAAAGAATAAGCTAAGTGTTCCGTTAAAATTTACGGGCTTGCAAAGTGTTCCATTTCAGAAAAAGTTTGGAAAACGCTGGTCTAGACCATGTCTGGACAACCCAAATTTCTTCACGGGTCGCATCGTTGTCCTAAAATTTTCTAAGAGTAACGCATATATAAGAATAATTGGAAATATTTCTTTGATATCTTAAAATTTTACATCCTTTCATAAATTGTGGATTCTCGTTTTTTTTTTTTTGCTTATTTTTTAAACAATAAGCCATATACAATATAATGTCAAGGGCTACGAGTTGGCCAATCCTGGTCTAAACTAAGCCAAAGATTATTAACATCTACAAAAGCTTATTGGATATAAAATATCTTATTTAACCTTCAAACACATTCTATTAGCTTTTTTATTATTTCTATGCGGACTGTATTTAAAAAAACGGAGTAGCCTGTCTTCTGCTTTTTTTTGGTATGATAGAACTATTAATTTGATTAAACACTTTGGTTCTTTTCTTAGTTAAAATTAGTAATGGCTACCGACAATTTATAAAAGAATGAAAAAGTATTAAAGATACCTTAAATTTGGCTGAATGGAGTGAATCCTAAGTGATATATTAAAAAAAAATTCCATAAGTCAAGTGTAAGATATTAATTTATTATATTATTATAATATAATATTTATATGAGAGGAAAATTGATTTTAGGATATGGTAATAATATGATTAACAGTTGAGTTGCGATTTTGACGTTTCCGAAGCCGGTCACCGGTGTCCCCAAAGATTTTTTTATTGTCAAGAAGCACGCAGTATATATAATATTAGCGAACCGTGACAATGAAAATATCTCTAGATTGTTAGACAATTTATTATAGATACGGTAAATTCGATTTATTTATCTAGTTAGTTGATATTTTTTGAACTTCTGGTAATAGATAATCTTATTACATTCACTTGTGTAACCATTAACCTGACTAATCCTTGAATATTTTCACTTCCAGATATTTTATAATAACCACAATGGTAGACCAATCCGCTGTTTTAGCGGGGTTTTTACTAATAAGTGGACTTATTTTTAATTTCTCTCTCCACAAACTAGAAGAAGGACATGTTGGAATATATTTCAGGGTATTTTTTTAAATAACTATATTTAGCAAGAGAACTTTCATAAGAGAAGATGAACTAATCTGAATGCTATTCAATATCCACTACTTTTTAAAATAGTACAGAATCACAAAAAGATCAAGTATAATAAAGATGGCTGCTTCTTTTCTTGTTGCATTCACAAATACATGATTAAGTTGGCAGCATTATTCACACAAACACTTGCATAGTTTGACGTTTCAATGTTAATTGTCAATGTAGTTCTCTGTCTCTCCAAAACAACACTGAAGCCAGTTTTTTAAACTAAATATTGCCTTCGTATAGACTTTGCCTTTACATAGAAGCTAACACTTGGTGCAACCTAATGGTAATGATGGGATCTGCGTAGTGCTGCCAACTGTATCATGTTTTTGTGAAAAATTTCGTGACTCAATTACCCTACAATAAACTAGATCAGCTATCAATTCCTATATGAAACTTTGTGATAATTTCTTAAATGATAATATACCATTGAGTCAATTAGTAGTGGCTAAAATATTTCTTTGACTGCCTACCATCATTAATGTATTCATGATTTCTAATGTTATATTAGGGAGGTGCTCTTCTTCCTGTTACGAGTCAACCGGGATTTCATATGATGTTTCCGCTTTTAACAACTTATAAATCAATTCAGGTAAAAATCTTTAATATTATTGTATATAGTGCATTGAAGACAGAAGGTTGGTCCCAGACAATGCGTTTATTTTGATTAATATTGGTTCAGTCACATGGTGGATCACCTATTAAGAAATCACTAATAATTGCAATGAAAAATTATTTATGCATGGAACATTTGGAGATGTGTCATCTAGAGATAGGAATGTGTTGAGTAAAAATAATTCAATATGCCTTTTTTGTAATTACAATGCGTATAGAACAATTGGGGCATTGCAATATTTTATGGTAGAGGCCAGCTTAGACATCAGTAGTTAGGCGAGTGGTTAGAGCAGAGTCGAAGCAAAATGCACTACACGTTTACTAAGAATTAATATATTTTCAAAACGCCTGAAATATTTTTATTTTGTACTCATTGTAATGTGTAATCAATTTATCAGCCTCACAATATTATATTATTGTCACTACTTACATTATTATAATTTAAAGCTATGATATTGTTTATTTTTAATATTTGAGGAAAAAATCGAATCATTACTAATTTTGGAAGGGAATAAAATGGAATTTTGAATATTCGAAGGTATTTAAAATGTCTAATTCAAATTGATCAACCCAATGGGTATCCAGTCCTGCATTTTTAGGATTTTTTTAATTGTTAGGCGTGCACGCTACCAACTACGCTACCCTAACATATGTGTTAATTGATGAATGAAATGAGTGATGAGTAAAAAATTTTACGAAGTATAGAGTAAGATTTTTGGTTTTCTTATGAAAAATGTTGTAAGAATTTACAGCTACAGATGGAGTCAAAATACAATACAATATTCAAATTATGAGAAAAATGGAATATTCCTTAATGCCTGCACATAGCTATTAGAAAACTCAAATACGGAATATTCAGAAGATAATCATAAATTACCATCACATTACTGCCGAATCTATTGAAAAGATAATAAATAGTGATGGGGATTTCCTATGTTATTAATGTAATATAAAATAAGCTCTAATAATAATAAAAAAAAAAAACCATATCGTCTTGAGCGATGTGTTATTGTTTCACATTTGTGTTTGTAATCGCTTTCTGCATTTGTATGGCCATAAATATTCATCTCTACTATTATGAGATTACGATAAAATGTTAGGCAATATCCATTATTTATGTCATGGTCCTCAATTACCATACCTTTTTTATGAACCCAGTTCCCACATGTAAGCCATTGAATTAATAGTATTCTTCTTATAACTCTTTGTTTATTGATTAAATAATACATCAGTCTTATCTGTATATTCATGCTATATAAACAAAACAAAAAGAGTGACAGTAAGAACTCCACTAGTACCTCATCTTAAATGATTACTGAACTCTCTTGTATCCTTTGTTGTATTCCTAGTTTCAAGAATGCAATCCATTATTAATAAAGTATCGCTCATTAACAAAATATCAATAAAAATCGAGTTATGGAAACAAAAACACTTCGAGCCAAAACACAGAGAAATTGTTTCATCCTGAGACGTTTCACGTAATTGCTGTTGTGTAAACTCACTAAATTGATATAAAAGCCGATGTTTTGATTCATAGGACAGTTAGAAAGTCATCAGATAGACTGAGTATACGCCAGTCAATTGATCTCGATTCTTATTGTCTTTTGTATCAAAATTCTTTAATTAATTAAGAACCATCAAATAAATAATGTAAAACAAAAGTGAAAGTAAAGTAGAATTGTAGTTTGAGTGGCAGTTTTTTAAAAACAAAATTGTTGTCTGACATAACATAGTATACACCGAAGAAAGTGATCTGGATAAAAAAAATAGGTAAAATTGGTAAACAAGCTTGAAGACATGATGTTTGATGAGAATTTATCAACAACTCTATCCATGGTTTCGTGTAATTCACCCATAACAGAAAAAGTTAAAAACAATTATTTTATTGCTGTGAATAATTTGATTGAAAACATAACTGATATTCAAGATACTGGTGCCCGAAATCAATCTAAAGGAAGCCGCTCGAGGAAAAGTACCATGCATTATGGAAACGTAATGTGCAGCACGAACGAGTAAAGGAACAAATGCTAACCGTACGAAAATAGACGAAATATGAAATCCAAAAACATGCATAGGTTATTGATTAATCGTTCTGCAAATATAAATATAACGACCACTTCACACTAGAAGATCGTAAAATAAGATTTAAAAATATTGGGGCTTGAAAAGTTTTAAGAAAAAATATTTCATTTTAAGAAAAGTTAAAAGTATTAATCTGAAAACCCATAATAATATTAGTGGAAGACTACGTAAGGATACGAAGTCATATTATTTTTACACAAAGAGTTTGCAACAACTTTTCAATAAAACATGCATCGCTAATACTATGATTGCAAATACTTTTGAAGCACAAGGCGATCAAGGTATATCCAAATGGAAGGATATGAAAGGCCGTAAAAGTCCATCGAATGAAACTAGACCGGAAGACGTCAAATTTCTAAAATCTCACATAGAAAAATATCCGAAAATGGAGAGCCATTAATTACATCAAGGCATATTCGAAGAGAGAATATTTTAATTAAAATCTATCAATTTCCAAAATGTATGAAAAATATTATCCATATTCTACAAATAATGACAGAATACCCATAAGTGAAATAACGCACACAAGAATCTTTTGCCGGAATTACAATCTCAGTTTTTTAAACATAAAAAATATCTGTGTGTAAACTGCATTAGGTATTTACAAGCATCACCCGAGGAAAAAATATCTTTGAATCTGAGTACCAAATACACATCAACTGGAAAAATGCAGCAGGGTTATCTATTGTTGATAGAACTCGACTTTAAGCGGTTGTATTACAAATTGTACATTACAAATTTAAAAAAAATTTAAATTATTTAAATATCAATTCCCGATTATATATGTAAAGAAAACATTTTTTCGGAATTTTTAAAATATCTCGAACTGTTTTAAAAATTTTTATCAACAAAATCGCAATTTAATTCAAAAGTTGTTCTGGCAAAACACGTTAAGTGGCGTCATTTTACAAACAAACTGCTAAAAATATGTATTAGAATTACAATAAAGACTGAATGTTACTTAAATCACAATCCTAAATTATCGATGAATGTTATAAACCAGCTACATTAAGACATTGTCGTAAAATGGATTTAACCGAGAGACTCAAACTCTAAAAGTCGATTATCTCAAAACTCACTCTCTCGACTTATCGTCTTTTGCCAGTAATACGACGATATATCAGTCACGGTTCACTTGGCTCCAATAAAATGGGATTATGACTCTATTAAGGTTGAGAACCTTTGCAATATCATGACTTAACAGATGCTTCTTTCTGTTCTTTAGAATTAATTGGATTTTATATTATAATTCATTGAGTTTTTATTAGTATGCTAAGATCAGTTCATAAATCCTCCGTTTGAATGTTTGATAATTAATTAAAAGTGTTATTTACCAATATAATTGATGAAATTATTGTTAATTTATATAGGTCACCCTGCAAACTGATGAAGTTGTTAATGTACCATGTGGCACTAGTGGAGGGGTTATGATTTATTTTGATCGAATAGAAGTGGTGAATAAGTTGGAACCAAAAAGTGGTAAGTTAAAAAATAAAATCTGAATATTGGCCAAATTCTATCACATTGAATTAATTAGTTGAAGTACAAAAATTCTTCATGGTTGTCCCCTATAAAATCACTATTTCTTTATTTCTTATAGCTATGTTTTTCATCTATACTCTTGATTTTATAATTGACACTATTTTGATAAATATTAAACAACGGAATCAAATTTGAGCTTCTTTCGCTAGTTTGCATGGCAATTTGTAGACGAACATTAATTCTAATTTCACAGTTATGTAGCTTAAAATTATTTATAGTAAAATCTTGATTCAATATTTTTTGTGGTCCTCTGGTCACACTGAGAGATAAGGACGTCGTTGCCGGAGAGCTTACAGGTTCGAATCCCACAATTTTGAAAAGAATCAAAAATATAAAACTGTATGTATAATGGATTAAACAATTGGCTGACGTCCAGTTTATGTGAAAAAATAACCTGTTAAGATTCACATTGTGGAGATTCATAATCTTTTGGACCAGACATGTAATTTTTTTTTTTATAATTTCTACAGCATGTTGATTTATCATCATAGATTTTTTAAACAGATCGGTTGTCAGCCAATTACTTAACACATTCGCTGCTAAAGACGCCCCTGGGGAGTCAATACGCTATACTAAAAATACATGTCGCAGTGAATGTGTTAATACATGTAGATTTCTTATGTAGTGAAAGGTATGCTTATTCAATTAGTCACTGAGGTGTCAGTAAATATTGGACACATTTTGAACCACTATTCAATTCTGTGTATACATGATTTTTTGTTTTCAGTGCTGGATATTGTTAGGAACTACACGGCTGATTATGATAGAACATTAATTTTTAATAAAGTACACCATGAGCTCAATCAATTTTGCAGTGTGCACACTCTCCATGAAGTTTATATAGATCTCTTTGACCAAATTGATGAGAATCTTAAGAAAGTAAGTTTATATTTTATATTTGAGTAATAATGCATATCAACCACTATTTCTTAAATATGTTTTTTTTTTCTTAGGCATTACAGGTTGACCTGAACGATATGGCACCTGGACTGCAAATTCAAGCTGTAAGAGTTACTAAACCAAAAATACCTGAAGTTATCAGAAAAAATTATGAATTAATGGAAAGTGAGAAGTCTAAATTATTAATTGCCGCTCAGCACCAAAAGGTTTGTTTGTGATTTTTTAGATTTGTCATAAAATTTTTGCTCTTTGATAATAACTGTAAACCATGTCATTTTTGGCTGTTTTGTTTTTGTCATCTTCACTGCAATTGGAACAGTAAAGATTTTTGAAATGATGTTTGCATGTCAAAATTTTAGGTTGTTGAAAAAGAAGCAGAGACAGCTCGCAGAAAAGCAATAATAGAAGCTGAAAAGGTATCTCAAGTAGCCAAAATACAGAATGATCAAAAGATATCAGAAAAGGAGTCACTACAAAAAATGGAAGTCATTGAAGATTCCATCCACATTGCCAAAGAACGGAATAAAGCAGATTCGGCGTTTTATCATGCGGTCAAACAAGCAGAAGCAAATATTGCCCTTCTGACCCCCCAATACCTTGACATTAAGAAATACGAAGCTCTTGCCAATAATAATAAAATATATTTCGGTAGCGATATTCCCAGTATGTTTGTTAATGCAGGAGTTAATGAGGTTCTCGGTCAAAGTGAGTCTAAAAATAAATAATTTCATACAGCATGTCATTTTTGTTTTATTTGAACATATTCAATCTATAATTTGTGGCAGGTGAATTTTTGACACATTCTATAGAAATGGACTGGAGGCAAGACTAGCCAGCGTTCTATCTCGTTATGTATAGCAGTGCCCCGTAACCTTTTATCTTCAGTGGCACACTTCACGTTTTTTCCAAAATTTCACGGCACACCGCAAATAAAAAAAAGTAAGAAATACTGCAATAACAGACATTTCTCATGTTTTCTTATATTGGAGAAATGTACCACGGCATAGCGGTTGCAGAGCACTGATGGATAGCCTCATAAATTTATTTCTGAACTTGCAATTCTCAAATTTTTATAAATGCTTTTTTGCATTAAAATTTTGTAAAGAAAATAGAAATTTTCAGTATTTTAAAGCCTCTTAATAAAGAGTGTAAGCATATTTTTTAGTGCGAGAATTTCTCATGATTTAAATTCAGTAGGTTGGTACTGTTAAAAAGTGATATACGAAATATGACCATTTCTGATGACACCATAGTTTTATGTATAATAATGTATGTCAGGATATACTTATATTCTTGTACTCGAATGCCCCCGCTACGATTATTGCATTATTCAGATGTCACCATGGCAGTCGCATTTTTTATGTGATACTTCAGTGCTATTTAATATTTATTTTAGTATATAACACTTGTTTGAATCATTAAATTTATTTTAAAAAAAAATGACGTTAACATTAATTGATAGTATTATGTTACATCAATGAATAGTATTTTTATTAATTTCAAATTAAACACTGGGCTGTTATCGACCATGTAATAAATATGTGAATACATACGTGTCCTCGCTTGTACCAAATCATCAAAACATTAATGCTCCAAAGGTGGGTTTAGACATGTATAATGTAATGTAAAGTGAATTTGTCATTTGGACCATCTACACATTATACATGGACAGAAAGGTACTTTGTGTTGTGGCCATGTGCTATTCATTCAATTCACATTACATATTAAATGCATACTTGTTGGTTAGTTTAGTTGTTCATATCAGTTTTCTTCACAGTATTATGAAAGATTTACTTTTTTGACCCAAAAATGTCAGCTGTGAAAAAATAGTAACTTATCAACCTTGAAATTGAATCCTATGTAAAATATTGACTGAAAAATGGTGCAAAAAGTGAAAGCAGTCATAAGAAATGGAATTTCTTTCTCAACTTCTTTCACATTACTCCAAAAGGTTCCAGGGTATGCAGCATATAATTTTTCACTTCGTTGAGTCGAAATCTTCTTCCCACAATTCGGTTTGCGATGTAGGTTGGCCAATCAACTTGCTAAGAATTAAATAATTAGGATTTCAGTAAAATAAACATGTCCTAATTGCAAGACTGAAACAGCAATGAAAGATATATTTTGTTATTTATAACTTTATTAAATTAAGTGTTTTATAAACATACCAGCATAGTAATCGATTTGCAATAATATTCAACACTCACAGGGACCATAATATTATAAAGTCAGATTTTCTTAATCCAGTATAGTAATAATACACATGATATATTTATTTAATCATCTTAAATATATCTTATCGGATCACTACCTGAGACTAAAGACGCTATTCTACCGCTTTGGCCATAGGATCGCACAACATAAAATGGCAATGTTATTAAAATATCAAAACAATCTTTACAAGAAGCTGTGATATATGGTAAAAAGTAGAATGTGCAGCATTTAGTTTGCCAAGACGTATAATTTCCAAAAAGACAATACATTGATAACATAACTTAAAATACAAGATAATGGTGGATTACTATCTTTGTACACGACTGGAAAGGTAAGTATGTCAACAACATTACATAAGTATCTACAGAATGTGACAATCTGATGGTTGGGTGTCATCTTAGGCTTCAAGCTCAAGAGCCAAGCCCAGTTTGTGGCTGCCACCATTGAAGTTCTTGCCGTCAATCAATGTAGACAGAGTCAGAGTGATACCATCTCGCAACTTTTGTTGATATCCTAAACCGATTTGGCTAGAATTGTTTACCTTGCAACGAACGCTAGCGTCGCTATCTAGGTCGTATTTGCAACCAATTCCAAATGAAGTATTGTTGGAACCAGCAGCCCAGTTAAGAGAGATACCGCAATCCAGGTTGGGTGATACTTTTTGGTAGATGGAACCTCCAAACTTTTCTCCGTCGTCCACATTTGTGTGCAAAACAAAGTCACTAGCCGAAAATCCAACGGAGATGTTGTTCTTTGTGAGGCTACGTTTCTGGGAATCAAACTGGAGTTGGTAACCAGCCAGCCAAGACTTGTACTTGAATACTGCTGAAGCATTCACGAGGGGCCTTGCACGATCAATATCTACATCGCAGTTGAGTGCACAGCAATCATTGATATATGCGGACTTCAACTTGCCAGCTTTGCTCCTGAAATTTTACAAAAAGACATGATGAGGTCATCTAACCAAGTTTTGAAATACCTTACATTTTAATAAATTGATATGGCTGTTTTATTTGTTAGGTAAAAGTTACTGGCATTCAATATTAATTACTTTTTAAAATAGACATATTTGGCAATAAGCCCACACAATAAATGAGCGAATGTGTCTGACTCAGGTTCAACATGTGATATGTTGAAATAATAATTGTACCTAGAAAAGTTGCCCTTCACACATATTTTTAATGTCAAGATGTTTTTGATGCAAGTCTACCCTTGGATTATTTATTTTCAATAAATTTATACCAGGTGTTACAGTACCAATTTTTTTCTTTACATCATTTCTTATTACCTACTTTTTTGACTGGGGAAAATTTGTTTTAAAAAAATGTTCTAGTAGCTGTTTGAGTAGAGCACTATTTCACTGAAGAGTTGAATAATATCTTTACTTTAGAAAACTACTGAATAGTAAGAAGAACATCAATGGAGCGACAAAGGGCAATATATATCTTGAAATTTGATTTGTAAAAATGTCATCTACTTGGAAGCATCAGATACTAAATACTCGAGAACTGCAAGTAGTAGTTGATTGAGTATTCCGGATAAAATACAATTCTTTCCTAACTAATATTTCTTCAGTATATTGTGTGTCTATTTTTCTTATCAAATAAAAAGTTCAGAGGCAATACTAAAATAATACCATCTAAATTTTCAAGCCTTTCAACACGCTATTTGAAGTAAAAATCTACAGCCATATCTGTTGATTGAAATCTGAGAAATATGACACTTCTCTGTATATAGATGGATTGAACAATTTACCCAGTCTGAGGTGCAAAGGATCCATCCAAGGTAAGTTTCAATCCCTTGGCGAGCTGATCCTGAACTGTGACATCAGAGACAAAAACATTGTCAGTATTCCATTTCTCTGTGAAAGTTAGACCGTATTCTTTGACTTTGTACTTTGTTTCTAAGCTTCCGAAAACCTGAAATACCAAAGAATGGCAATCATTAAGCAGCTGACACACTCATAATAAACCAAGAAAAAGGTTTATTACAATAAAATTTGAATTACGCCTGTAAGAAATATGGGTTTTGTTTAGCGGAGTAATAAGTTGTCATTTTTTATAAATTATCATAGGATCCCTTGATGTATTACTAGAAATGATATTATATAATAACTTTCTAGTGACCTGAGAATTTGTATGGAAAGTTTGTGAAGATTTTTTCATAGGTTGAACCTTTATCACTCATGTGTCAAGCTGAACTTGTGCAGTTTGAAAATAATTTAACCTTGTCTCAATAATTACAAATATAAGTTTTGAGAATGTATTTTTTCATAATGTGACTTTGTATAGTATTATTATTATGACAAAAGCTTCAAGCATGTATAATGCTTTAAAAAGGTTTTTGTTGTTTGAGACCGATGGAGAGAAAAATAATCTTTATTATAAGATATGAAGATAACTTATTTTTAAATTAAATCAAGTTAAAACACTATAGCAAAAATGATAGGTATTTGTAATGTATTACTACAAAAGGTGTGGGTTTTATTTGCTAAAAATGTTCAATACACCTACACATTGAAAAGTCGAATTTATGGGAGGAGTATCAATAATATGACTATGGGTATTCACAAAATATAAAACAATATAATGAAAAGCGGACCTTAGAAGCGTCTTGGTTTGAGTTTATTCCACTGGTGAATTCCACGCCAGAGTTGCTCTTGGTCTTAAGATCCAATTTAACAAATCCAAAATGATATCCTTTGCCAAAGACATCACGGGAATGCTTTCCGAGATCACCATATGCTGGGGGAGCCATTTTCTATAAAATAAAAGCTTTAACTGATTAATTTTCATCGGTGAACTAGTCACTAGTATTTAATAGGAGTGTAATTTTTATGATATGTTTGAATGTTTTTTTCATCATTATTGCAAGAGATTAAAGAGTAATCCTGTAAAGTGCAAATGTAACTGATTTTATCACACAGTAAGCATCAGTGTGCCATATCGTCGTCGCTATAGGATTGCTTTGTTGAATAGACCAACCATCAAATATTCAGAAGATGAAAAACAAATTCTAAATCATTCAAAACTGGTAAAATTCCATATGTGAGATCACTGTTAGTGACCCGGGTTTCATCTTTCGGCATCTTCAGGATACATTCTACGTATGGAGGTTGACCAGTTTTAAATAATTTAGAATTTAAAATAAATTTCCATCAAGCACCATCAGTTTATTGAACACAATATTGATGAAAAACAAGTGTCATTTAAACACATGCAGGTAAACATAATACATGATGGTATTTGAGCTATTTTTATAAAACTATATGATTGCTGTATAATGGAAGAATAGAATTACATTATATAATATAGTATAAACTGCACGTTTTGTTATTCAAATCATCCACCGAATCACCAAAACATAAATTAGATACTAGTTTTATCAGATAAACGAGTAATTTAACTATATTCTCGCAATTTTCATAAATAAGAAACCTAACAAGTCAGTATATCAAAATAGTCCAACTATAAAATTGCAGTTTAAACTATATTTAACGGATGTATATTTGGCCAGCTCTGTTTGGTATCAGTGGTAATGTGTGTGTTTTGTGAGTATACAAGCATTTTCGGTTATTTTTACCACTAGTGTCTGCAATTAAGTAATTCACAGATATTTCGCAAATTTTCACTTTCAAGTTAGGAGTAAAAGTTATTATGTTGGTAACTAGAAAATTTTCGACATTTGAAATAGCTGCGTGCGTACCAGGAGACCTGTCAAAATCTTTGACAGCGACAGATTTTGCATGTTTTGGCGCACGCTGCGATGAAAACAAATTTCTAATTAGCACACCAGTAAGCGCAGGAATACAACATTACTAATTTGTAGTACTTAATTTATTACTTCGTCAACCATCTTATTGGTAATACAAATAAAACATAACATGACAAATTTGTATATAAAATATTCCCTCGTTCGTAATCGTGTATAAGTTTTCTAGTTGCCAACATAATTATGGCTGTTAACATATGTGTGAAAATTTGCAAAATCTCTGACTAACTTGATTGCCGACACTAGTGGTAAAGATAACCCCATTTTCTTACCAAAATGTACTCTTGTTTGGTTGAAAATGAAGGGGTGGATGTCTACAGATGCCCAGCACAACACAGACTCGATTTGTTTGATATGATACCAGCCGAGTCATAGTCAATAGCAATAATAAGATGTTAATAGTTTAAAATAGGATTGTGATAATACATTATACTACTAAGGTATGCTAAAAATATTTCAGAAGATATAGGAGATACGAATGTTTTGAGTGGATATAATATTGTCTCCATTCGCAAATGATGTAATTTAACTGGTAATGGCGAAAGAGAAGAGAATTATAGATACATAAAAATCAGTTCGAATATTTTTTTTTTTTTTGATTTTGACATTCAATGACAATCAAGTGACACAGGGGAAAAAAGAAATCGCAACTTTTGAAGGTACGAATAGACTATTACGTAACATCAGAATGAACGTATAACTGTAAAAGTAAAAGAGAATAAGACGAGAACGAATAATCAAAAAAACTTTCTAGATATTATTATTTAGTAGAGATGTTCTGACGATTTAGTTGACTGCGGGGAAATTCGCATGATTACTAATTTTACGAAAAAAATTGACGGAACGACTTCAATCAATAAACTCATAACAGGCGATATATAAGTGATACTCCAAATGGATTAGGCAGTACAATGTGGTGTTGACATACTAGCGTACAGAAATATTGCTAAAAATACACGTTAAGGTATTAAATTGATGTCAAATAAATGGAAGACCGGCACTTCGTCACACTGGTGGCGTAGCACATAACCTCACTTTTACACGAAAAAAATGAATGAAACATATTGAGTAACTAGGCCGATGAGAGGTAACAAATAGATAATACTCACAGATGATTTTAGGTATGATTAAACGGTAATTAAATTTTCCAAAATTCTCCTCGCACAGAAACCCTCAGAGCAACCCGGAGAATCAAGAACTGAACTGAAATTATCACCAAGTGCAGTCGCAATACACGCGACGCAGGGAGAGTGCAGTGCGATCAATTCATGGTTTTGAGATTATTATGTATTATCGTGAAAAATTACAAAAACGCAAAAAATAACATATCCGAAAATCACAAAATATTTATATTAATACATTATATGATTAAAATGTACGTATGTTACATTTATTTCATAAATATACTTTTTATAATCTCGGACCCATATAATTTATCTGGGCTGCCAACTGTTTGGCAAGTGTAAATCTTTATTATATTACCCGCTAAAAAGAGTCACCCGATGATAAATAAAAATCTCAACCGGTGAAATATTATTTAAAGAATTCTACTAATATTAAAATGAAGATATATAAATTTAGTGTTTCTTTTGACCAGCTTTTAAATAATCGTAAAATGCGCGGGCATTTTAAATTGATATTAACATACTCGAAAGGCTTGCTATTTAGCAAAAGATTTTAATGTTGCACTTTGTTGAAGTCACATTCTTATTATGTACTAATTCAATAAATTACATACATACTAGTAATTTTTTCTACGTCTCACCTTAATGTTACGATTCTGTATTTAACACGATTGTAGTTGTAATGTAATGTAATGTAATTGAAATGACCATTGATAAACTTGTTTTGCCAAAATTTCCAAATTGATTTTTTTAGGTACTTTATACTGTTATTATTAAATTTATCAAGAATTTTGGTAAGACTAGGTGTACATTTCCTGATGATCTTATTGTAATAATGCGTGATTTTACGAATTTCAAATGAATACTTTATTATAACGGTAGTAACGGGTATTTTACTATTGTCTAGATAAATTGATTTATTTGGCACTATCAGAGACATAATAACATTATTAAATTATTATGCCAATCATAATATACATTATGTTCCTTTGCATTTCATTCTAAATGGAAAAAAAATGCTCAGGATCTCGAGCTGACTTCTACATTTTTGTCGACCTTCTTTCTCAGCTCTCCTAGTCATTTTGCGTGGTTATCTTCCAGCCACGAGTTTTCTAATAATTAATTTTCAATATGTTTAATAACTGGAATTAATGATGTTTTTGTTATACATACACACATAAAACATCCATTAGTTTCGTTTTTTACACTTGTCGTATTATCAGCAATGGAAGGAAATAATTTCATTCGTTCGGGACATTGTGTGTTCACATTCAATGAAACGTCATCCGAAGTACTATAATTGTCGTTGGCGAAAACATATTTTTCAAATTCTTTAATATATGAAATATTTGAAGAGTTCATTATTTCTGTTCAGTTTTGACCACCAATTGTTTTAGCAAATAAACGTAACACATGTGTACGAAGTTAAGGATAAAATAATTTTAATCAACTGATAATATTATATTAGTCGATATTTTCTTTAATCGTTGGGAAGTCGCAATGTAAACAAAATAACTTCAGACAACCTTTGAAAATAGAATACGACGAAACAATATAGAACATTTATGATCTTTTATTCATATGAAAATTATTAATGTAATGAGTGAATATCATGTGTATCTCATCGAAGATTATTGATATTTGTACGAAGTAGCGGACGAATGAATTTTCACGGTATATTTAATATTATATGTCAAGTAACAAAATCACCAGTGTCTCCCCAGTCGACAGTGTTTTTTTTACTATAGTTTTTTGGTGATAATTCATTACATTAAATATTTTTGCAGGACTGGTTGCCTATTAGGTTGAGTAATTGTCTGACAAACAATTCTCGTA
>JAGVSQ010002235.1:0-25470 GCA_022683975.1 Rhyacophila evoluta | reverse complement strand
AACAGCTGGTTGGACCGACTTGAGTAACTCTTTCCGCTCCGTACACATTCTTGGACATTCCCACAGATTTTAAAATTACTATAAAACTAATATGATTTTTAAATTCTGCCTATTATTCAATCTACCCGTAGGTATCTACCGTATTCACGGAATTTTAATGTCTAAAGAATGAATTCGGCGGAATTATAGGATCTTGAAATGTCCTGATAGAATGCAATATTCTTGACTTGCGTTAGGGATTCTTGGAGCCGTCATTTAATAGTCATATGCTCCACTTTAGAGCCACCTGTATAGATAGAGAACAATAAAACAATTAAGAGAATTCTAGCATCGTGACATGTAAATGTCAGTGCCCAAAGTATTAAAACAAAATATTTCACGTTTGACGAACCATATTTATATTCGAATAATTTAGTGGTTGTCAATCTATGGTTCATGCGCTAATTGTGGTGCATAGGATGATTGCAAGAGGCGTATTAAGGACAGGTTTTGAGCAGACTTTTATGTAAAAAATTAGAAAAGGTGTTTGAAATGTACTGCGCATCTAAACTCGCATGTGAAAAATTGGCGCATGGTATTTAAAATGTTGACTACCTCTGGAATAAGTTCGTTAATTTATTGATACATGCAATGATAATCTAAGAACGAATTTAATAAATGTATATTTCATTAGTTTTGATTTGACCGTGGAGTGAACTCTTTTCGTTAAATTCAAAGATTTAAAAATTATGGTATATAAAAATCTTTCTTCATTATACACACACGAATATATATAATGTATTATTATGTATGGATACTACGACTCACTCTGCGTATTACATTAATATTGGAGTACGTATTATGCAAAAGAAATATCATAATTAATTGCAAAGCATCTCATGTGCTTACGTTAAAATTAACCATTGAATCACCGGTTCAAAAGTTGAAAAAGAAACTTTGAGAAACTTGTTAATGTAATACTTGATTGACAGCTTACCTTATTGATGGCTAATGTAAATTTATTGTGAAGGATCGTTATAGGTTTATAGCACTGAATCATATGAAAGTAGGCAAGTAACAGTGTTAGCTTTCTCCAACCACTTGTAATAAATATAAATAATTACGCAACGCGTTGACGAAGTTGTTTTTATTGTTTGTTTGTAGCATGTTTCTGAATGAATTTATTGCTTCCATATATCTCATGGCTAGTCATAGCATTTTTGATATTTAAACCTCCCAGAATCAATTACACTAATAAAAACTATTTTAATGTTTTCAGTTTTAAAATTCTGTTGAGTTTGTAATCAATTGCCATCGGTTACTTGCAGCTTATGTGAATTTGGTGAATATAAAATTCCTGATACTATACACATTCAGAATGCCAAAGCATTTCTTAGGGTGCGTCCAGATTGAGCAATGAATAAGCGAACGAATGCTTATTTTGTACTGTTTTAAGCTTTCGTTCGCTTGTTCTTGGCCCAGCCTGGACGCGGCCTTACAAGACTGACTCTGAATTTAAGAACAATTCTAGTTGTAGATAGATGCATTGATAATATTTTGCAAGCAACAATTTATTGAGAAGTGTGAAAGAAAAATGAAAATGGGAATATTTTTTCTGGTATACATGGAAGTATCTGCATTTATTTGTATAAGATAAATTGTATGTCCTTTTTGGTATTTTTCTATAAATTCGACATTCTCTTATAATATTTCATTATTCGTATGCCTACTGATAAATGTCTTAGTAAATAAATTTATTCAGTTGTGATCAAAGAGATCTATTTATATGAAGATTTTTTACTGTCCATTATTTAGAATTTGTTGACATTAAAAATAATGTAATATTTATCAAAATATTCATCCATTGTTGTTTATGTAAGTAAGAAGTAGGGGTGTTTTTTGTCTAATTCATATTGGTTCCTGCGAACCGTTTGTCGAAAGATACGAAAGTTGGCAAAAAAAATTTCATCGAAAAAATAAATCTGAACATCGTTAGAAAAATATATTTTTATAATGAAGCTTTGAAAAAAGAAAATACTTATGTATTATTATAGTTGTGTGCCTATCTCGTGTTTGGAAACAATATAAGTTGAAAGAAATAATAATTGAATCAAAACACATTTATTTCGTAAATGCTGATAATTTTCATGGTTATCTTATTTGAAAATCTTTTGCTTCGATAATCAAATTAGTAAGAGAATGTGTATTAACACTAGAGATCGTGAGTTTAAATCCGGTAAAAAGACTAGTGTTGTAGAAAAATTAAAGATACCATATAATTATATTTAAAGAGTGATGACCCACTATCGTCTTAAACTCTTATTGTGCTATCGGAGGTCACAATAAAAAAATATTATCATTTATTTAATATTAATAATATTAAATAAATGATAATATTTTTTTATTACTATGATTATAACAAAATATCTAACCTAACCTCACCTAATCTTATTTGTGGAACGAAACGTTCGACGACTGCCTGTAAATTGATTTCCAACGTGAATTTTGACATTTGTTCAACTATGAACATCCCACAATGCCAAGATATTCGCAGTTCGAAGATTCATGAGATCTGTGACAAACCATCCTGATTAGTAGGACACGTCTCTCTACTAAAAAATGGAAATTTTATTTTTTGTTATGAGACCGGTTGAAGAGATTCATTTTCCATTAAAATACATACATGATAAATAATATTAGTTGATAGGATAGTACGAAATTTGTATTTTTATACCTTAATTTTAGCAATGTTTTTTATATGTTATCTTACTATAAACAAAATATTATTTGGCTATTAAATATTATATCTAAGATAAATAATTAACAAACTAAGAACCGGTTGTTCGCGAATTCGAATGACAGCACTGATGGAATGACTTTAAGTCGTGACTTTAATATAAAATGTCATACATTACTTTTATTAGTTTAAAGCACCTGATATAATGTACTAGACAGGAGCCTAATGGACTTCTTAACGAAACGTTTTATGTAATGTTTACTTGTAAGTATATTTGAGTTATGATTAATATGCTTGTCTATTAACAGACCATTATCAATCCAACAAACTAAACTGTTGTTTGCAAATAGTATAATTTAAATTATTACAAATGTAATCTGCTAACTTTCACTTTATAACTGTTTAGAAAAGTCATTTTTGTTATCATACAATATGTATGTATCGCTGATATGTCAAATGGACTAGTCAATACGAACAGGTATAATAAATTTCTCATTGACAACAATTTATTGTATAGACAACATGATATATTTCGCCTGAAGTCGACAATGTCACTGTTTTTATCAATACTAAAATATTTCATGTACGCATTTAACAGCCACGTATACACGCCTACGCTAAACGCTAAAATTAATTCTTTTTGACACTGGGTTTGATTCTCGTAATTAAATACTACACATATTCGTATAGATAGATAAATAAAAATCGTGTCAGAATTAAATTCTAACAATAAGGAAATCAGACATTAAACAATTGATTTAAAAAGTATTAGCTGATATAAAACGTTTAATCATTTTATTTTTTTATAAAGTAATAAGATACAAAAATTTCAAAGGAATTTTTATTTTCATTTATAAGAAATTAAGCGTCGGACAAAGCTTTGACGAACGACTTGACCATTCTTCTTTTATTAATAAATTATTTAATTAATTTTATTCTGTACCGGATCAGCTTACTTTGAAATTGGTCATCGATTAGGACTTAAATCTAGACTTGTTGGGATGGTCTTCAGTCATAGATATCTTTCAGAAGGTCAGTTTGCTTTGTACCAGACTATTTTCGTCTTTTAAATTTTCTTTGAATAATTATGTTAAGTAAAAGACTTTATTTCTCCACAGCATTTATATATATCTATATAGCCGCATCTAAAAATATTAATACTGTTTATTGCATTACTCTTTTGAGTTCGTGTTTTATTACAATACAAAAAAAATAAACGATGTAGTGTTTGAAACAAAAGTTGCGGTTAAATAGTTAAAATTCACCTAAAGTTTCATATTTGGTACAGTGACGTAGCTACCAGGGAGCAGTTGGAGAGAATTGCTCCAGGCGTAAGAATCACGAGGGTTAAAATTTTGGTAGAAAGTAAACAAAATAAGGTAGCGTTAGAGCTAAAGAAAACCGAAAAACTATAGACAGAGAAACGATTTTTCTTGCTCCAGGGCGCTGAATATGTAGCTACGCCAATAATTTGGTAACATACCTTCATACTCTTGAGTCCATATTAACCCTTTGGTTCCCGAAACCAAATTTACATTTGCTACGTGTGTAGTGGTTTGTAAGATATTGCACGTGGTATACAGATATCTAACTTCTTAATCTTCTGCTTTATCTAGCCACGAGTTTACAATCTTTACCGTTTCTCCGTATAGACCCCATAATTTTCAATCACATAATGGTCAATGTGAAAAAAGTATGTAATTTACATAATTCGCAAGTATTGCTTTTTATTTATTTTATCAAAAATCTATTTTACAATAATTATAAGTAAACTCATTATCCACTGAAGTCAGTGTAAAGATTTCACGATAAAAAAACATGAAAAAAATAACAAACGAAGTAACAATATAAACATGTTAGGCTAATGAGAAACAAATAATTATCGTTGAATGAACATAGGTAAATTTTAATTAACCTTGTTGTAATGAAAATCACAAGGCAAATTAATTTCGTAGATAATTGATTGTTATTTTTTTTTTTCTTCTGTATAATAATTACTTTAAGATATTATCTTTGAGTATTGTGTCTCTAGAATTTAAAAAAATGTCGCTTTTTTAATATACATGCCAACAGTTTTGCAATCTAAATATGTGTTAGATAAATCAAAACACGATAAACAAATATGTTACGGCCATTTTGTAAGAATGTTTTTTAGTGTAATGGCCGTCGCGAATACAGTGTGAGCATAAAAAATTGACATAAGCCAAATGAAAAAAACGGCATATGGTTTTGACTGTGTAATATAACTGGCTTCCAAAATGTACACAGATGTTCCGCAAACCACAAAAACTGATCCTATTGTGTAATGCGCAACGCAATAAAGAATCTCGGTGTAAAATGCACACCCAAATCTCCATTAAATGCATTATGCGAGGGATCACTATAAAAATAATACTAAATACCATTGTGATCGGGTGTTATCTGTTTGGGTTCTCTATGAGGAAATCATAGAATACCCAAACCAGGGGTGTATGCGCTACTCGGTTAACATTGTAGAAATAAATATGATAATAATTATGCCACGACACGATATTCGCTGCCGAAGCGGAGCATATAGATTTACACAGTGTGAAGATATCTACTCTGAAAGAGAAGTATATGAATCTTCGAAATACGAATTCGTCTTGATAGGTTATTTTTCACGAGAATTATTTGTCAGACAATTGTTCAACTCAATAGGCATCCAGTTGTGCATTTTTGGATTTTTTAAATCCGACAGATGAGAAATCGAACCTGTATTCCCAGGATTGCTAGGCGGCACGCTACCAACGACGCTATCGGGGAGACGTAATACGTTATAATACGTAATCTATTTTATTGATTTCCAAACAAGTTACACACTTTGGTATTTTTTAACTATACGAACGATTCGTACGTATATATTGTATAACGCCATATGAACATATATGCAAGCGTTTGCTAATAAATTATATTTGAAATATATTATACATTTGATGTCAAAACTTGCTATTACATAAATAATTCAATTTATTGGAGGTAAATTCATTTATTGCGCGTTGAAATCATGTAGGTGCATATATTAAGGAATATACATAATTCAGGACTGGAAGCCCAATGGCTTGAGTAATTTTCAACATCCGGTAAAATCATTCTGTAACATAGTTTTGGTAATGTAGAGATTCGTTTGATTCATATCCATAGCGGAAATCTTAAGCAAATTATTATTATTATTATTAACATGCTGTTTCAATAATGTACCAAAATTTATAAAACTCGGGTATATTCTACAAAATGAAGTTGCGACGCTGGACCTGGCTCGGCCAAATGTTACGGATGCCTCAAGAGAGTCTGAATCTGACCTGCATATTCTTCAATCCAGCCGGTCGTCAGCGTCCCGGAAGGGAATACGGAATACCATATATGTAACGTATTTGGTGGAGTTTCGGGATGCAGGTATGTCCTAGGAAGACGCAAGAATACATGCGGGTAACAGAGATTCTTGGAGGCAGCATGTAGTGTCCATATGTTCCACTTATGGAGCGGATATGGAAGAAGAAAGAAAAAGAATATTCTACAATCAGCTAATAATGTTTAAGCGTAGAAGTCTGGCATTATTGAAATAGTATAATAGATTTAAAAAAGATTTTCTTGCGATAACATTATTTAAAATAAAATTGAAGATATAATCCAGACTACACCCCTGAATCGTCACATTGTCCCCCACGGATGCATCGTGGGGACCCACAACAGATAGTTGAACAACGAAATGACAGCCATTTACGTCTCACCACGATACTAAATATTGTGACTGGCGTGGACGTCAATCGACTGAACATTATTGCTCGTCTGATGAATGGACCGTTTGATTTTCAATACACACACGCGTCCAGAACCACTGCGCCACAAAGAAAACAAAAAAGCCAGAATGCTCATACTCACCTTCTCAGAACCTGGCCTTCGCCTTTGTATGAATTTCGTAGCTATTACGCAACGAAAGTGATTACTAAGCGATTTTATGTTCTCCGTGTTGTTTATTATTGAAATGCAGACCTCACGTAAAACATCTTTACTCTTCCAACATCCGTCACTCACTATATCATGAGGTTATTTCATGAGAAAATCCTTCTTTATCACCTATAGTTTTGTCATTTGTACTGCATACAAGAAAATCTTTCAAAATGTTTTGAAATTCGACCGCACACTATGGAGCAGTAGTTACCGCGCAGCATTTCCTTACACGGGTATAGACATCAGGTAGCTGTATTAAAGAGCATGTTTTGATTATTCATTATTATATATTCGAGTTTAAATTTAAGAACTTTAAGTTCATAAACATCCTTAAGAAAATAGGAAACAAGTATCTTTCCTAAATTATTATTTAATAAAATATTATATATTTTTAACATAATAAACTTTTTAAATCAAAGAATAAAACGTTAATAACATTTATTTTTTTATACAAATTATATCGTACAATGTACAATAATTATCAAATTATTAGCTATGTAATTTAATACTTTAATATTAATTATAATACTACGCTTTGATTTTTTTATTAAATGCTCCGGATGTTGGCATTTTACTTAGTTGGGTAGAAAAAACCGTGCTTTTAAAATACATTTTCAACCGTCTTATTCAGTATTATCGGAGTTTGTCAGAGATTTTTCTTGTTTATATTTTCTTTACTTCATTGTAACTAGAAACAATCTCAGACTTACGAAATTCTTATTTTTAGCACCGTGAAAAAAGTGCTGTTATCTGCATGCACGAATAAATGATAGTCTTTATAAATTATTTATTATCATTATTAATAGTTTTTGTGCTGTCAATTATTCGGTAGTTATCACAACTAAATTGTTTCTATTATCTATATATCGGTGTACGTAACAATTGTAATCGCCCCGGGCTGAAAATCTTTTGTTTGTTTATGACATGACATTACTTGTATTACAACAATATTATTGCAACTTTACTTTGCATAATTTCCGCTGAAACATACATCAACTTTCACTTAATTTGCATGTGATATTAATATTGCATTCGATTTTACTTACGTCTAAATTTGTTCATATTATGGTATAATAATATTTCTAGGTATGATGTTTTAATCCAAGAACTTTTGACGAAGCTACAACGGATTGTATGTATGTACTAGTGAATTCTATGTTGCTAATATTTACTAATTGTCTTATTCTTTAAATATACTGCTCCTATGAGAAACATTTGTATGTGATTAATAATATTAATACGCATATATTTTGTTTAATATTTTACTACGTTGTTTGAAATGAAAAATGTTATATGTGCCTTATTGTGAATATAATAAAAAGGAAATTGTATGTATTCAATCTAAAAGTAGTACGCACGAGTAATGCAAATATTATAATTATCGTGTTGTATTTTACAACGAGAATTGATTTTTAGCCAATTGTTTAACTTATTGGACATCTAGTTGTGTACAAATATTAATTTAACTCTTTCAATACGAACGACACACACGCATGTGTCCATACAAATAACATAGCCACTTGTCAGTACATACATCATAGTCAAGCGGTAAGTATATAAGCATTGATCGGCGAGTAGGTTTTCATGTGAGTCATAAAAAACAAATCCCATCTTTTAAATACTTTTGACAGGGTCATTGTATTAAGCAAGTAGCTTTAACATTCGTATCGCCACGGAGCCGTTTTTTCGGATTCAGTGTTAAAAAAATCATTAAGCTGCAAGATTTGAGCCTGTGGTTTTCGGCATCAAGCCACGTGTATTTAGTAGTTGGCCACTTGTGTTACTTGATTTATCTATCATAGATACACCTAATCAAATAATAATCAATAAATTGAAAATCTCTTAATTAGTCCCAAATTTTCCCATGAACAACTCCTAGATTCACAAGAGAGCAAAAGTCTTGAGAAATAAATAATACATTTCTCAAAAAAATTAAATAATGCATATATATTAAAATTATGCATGAAAGAATAAGCCTGGATATGGTGACAATATAAATGAAGTATTGATGTGCGTTCACAATTCCACAGTTATTAATAAGTAATTAAAAATATTTTCATGTCCATGTAATGCAAATAGTTTCTGATTTTACTGTAGTAAGTCGTCGATGTATTTAGATACAAAGCTAAGTAGCTATATAATTAAATATAAGGTATCATTAATTATAATATGACATAAATATTTATAATTTCCCTAGGTAACTTCAAATATGTTATCACAAATAATAAGTTGCTAGCCCGTACATTTTAAATTGCTGCCAGATTTTAATTAGGTAAACAATTTTATTTATAATTAGCTAATTGCTTGTTGTCAACAATCAGTTAAACTAAATAATCATTATTCAAGGAAAGTGAATATACTTTCACCGTAATTCCATATTGCTTTTATTACCTTTGAATACTCAATATAATAATTAAAAAATTAAATCTGAGAAGCATGTAAACTTTCAAAAGTGAAGACGTATCATATTGTTTATCACGATGATCATTTGTCAGCCAATTTACTAACCCGATGAATCCAAATCTGCGTAGATTGGTTGGTTTGTTCAATTTTTAAAAATTGCTCTTTTTACGGCACAAACTTTTATTTTTCTTGTGTGTTAAGTCATTACAAAATTTTATTTTAAAGCATTTAGAATACGAGTATAACAAACAGTGTTAGTATAATATTTAATAAAAGAACTAAGATGAAAATACTATTGTATTAGTAACAGCAAATCATAAAAATAAATTTAAAAAATAGCATTGAAAAGGAAAGAAAGTCTACCAAGAAAATTAGACTGATTTTATTTTAAAACATATACAATAACATCCACCTAAACTCACCTCACACAGGTAGAAGATATCGATATTCGAGGCAATTTCGAACATCACCATTGCTCTCCGTATTGGCATCCCACTGGCAGATTAGTTCTGCATTTAGAAATAAAAAGAAGCTTATTTTCTCGAGTTCTGTTTTACGGGCGGTTATTGATCAGTCATCGAGTTGCCATAATTTTATTGAAGTAAGTAAAACTTATGAACGTATTTAAACTGAGATCCTGAAATACTATGTATTATAATGTTGTAAGTAGTCATATTATAAACATATAAAACATGTACAAAATATGTGTTTATGCAAAAATTTACCAATAATTTTATACTAAAATGTACCAATAATACTAGAGATTGCAATAAATGAAACTTTACTTTACAAAGTGATTTTTAAATCTTCAAATCTTTAAATCCACGTAACTTGATCTTTGGTTTACCAAAGAATCAAGATACGTGTTTCTGCAATATTAACAACGATATAATATATTATTGTTGTAGTCAAGTATATACATATGTCTAACTTAATTATTTTACATGGCTTATATGTAAATGTTATATATATTTAGCATTTTTGTTATAGTATCGTGAGTTGAGGTTATTTATGAAAAGGAGTGCCATAAAGCCATTAGCATGGTCAAATCTTTTCGATGATGTATACAAGCATTCGACTTCGTAAAGTGAGTAGTCGGTACCGCGAAAAAATCATAACAATAGTGTCAAAAATAACACTTTGGCATTGATAAAAAAACTTTTATTTCATTTTATTCAACTTGAAGCGAAAAAAAATATCTTGCCAGTCGTCATGTTTTTCCCGCGTCTTTTCAGATGCAAAACGGTGAGCGGTGGCATTTGAGAGATAGAAAAAAAAGTTTAACCGAGTGAAAAAAATGAATCGCGGAGCATTGTTGTCGCCGTGTATAATTCCATTGTTGGGCGGGCGTGGTAACAAAGAGGCTAGGCCGAGATGGACGTGGGAAAGACATGAAGACGTGTTATCCGGAGCACAGGATGGGAGAGAAGAGACGTTGAAGAAGGAGCACTATCATCTACAAAGGAATTTCGATTCTGTGGTTTTACAAGACGGCCGCTGTCCGACAGTATGTTGACGAATTTATGCAGATCCGACTTGCGGCAGAGGAATAAATAAACATCTTAATATAAGGCAGAATATATTCTTGTCGTATAAAATGTACCTCACGCTTGAATTCACTTTGACCATAAAACATATTATGACGGTAAAACGTGTGTTATAAATTATTATAGCAACATGTAATAGTTAATGATATTTATACTTTATATTAAGTAAATAAAACAGGTAAGTTTGTCCGCTTAGGAGCAGAAGTTTGCGAGTTCTATTCATGCAGCTGCTTTAAATTTAAAGAGACCAGACTGGATGCCTTCTGTGTTGAGTAATTGAAAAAAATCTATCAACAAACCTTTTTATAATACGGGTGATCCATTTCTAAGGTGGTCATCTTCACACTCCATAAACTCCCTATTTTTTTTAGCGGAAATGGTATTAAAATAAATACCCGTTTGTTTATAGAAGTATGTTTTACTTCAACGGTGATACTGATTTTTTTCATATGGCCATATTAATTGAAAAATAAATGCATACTACCAAAAGTACAGAAAATAAAGTTTTATTTTACATGATAGTTGGAAATACGCATGCGTGGGTGTTGAAATTTACACACCCAAAAAAGGTTAATATTTAAGGAGATATTAGAACATATTCATTTTATTTTTATCTCAATTACATGGTACATAGAATTTTCGTTCAAAGAAACTATTTAACTGGGTATTTAATCTGCAATTTAAATCAATCTACTAAGCAAATGCTTGACTCTTGAAATGATACTTATTTTTTATAGTAAATATATCATTACAGTATTCATTTGATGATTTCATCTATATTATTAAATGCATAATTAGTTGAAATTATTTGAAATCCTATGCATGCGTAGACGTAGAATTTTTTTTGCGCTTTGCTTATATTAAACCATAATATTATTTATTTAAATTAGAATTTTTATATCACATAGATTATTATTTTTTAGTAAATAAAAATGCTTGATTTGTGCAAATCTTCGGTTGCTCATTGCATTCGCAGTAACTCAAGGATTTGAATTGAAATATGTTATGTGATGTAACTTATTTTTTACATCTGTCACTATATTTTATAATCATAATATATATATTTTTAAATATGTTTGGTACATGAATATTACAGGGCATAATAATCATTCGACGCAAAATGGTAGCAAAAATATTGTAGATAAAAAAATATTAAGTATAAAAATGTGATTTGTAATTTGTAATTAAAAATGCAAATATTAGTTTTAATATCGTCATCCACCCCTGATGAGGCCAGTGGCGTATCGTTTGCTTGTTTTGCGCGACAGATACCGTCAATTTTCTCCGCCACCATACAAATATGTGTCCATACAAAAATATCTTTAGAACATAATACTGAAAGCCGTTTAGCCAATGTGACAACAGGATAGAACTTTTTTATTCCTAATTTTATTCTTAAAATGCCAAGTACTATTCAAAAAGAGAGAGCGATGTCAATCTTTGGAATGATTACAAGAGTAATAAGAAGAAAAAAATCATGTTAGCAACTCCTACTTCTGGAATAAAAATAAATTTCCCTTACTGTTTTAAAACAGGAAATGATGTTTCCCTTTAGTCGTATATAATCTACTCATAAAAAATACTGCTCATATTTTACCCAAAAAATCACATTGAAAAAAAATGTATTTTAATTTGCTTCTCTCTACATAGGTAATAAATTCAAATTCACATTTTCACTTTCTTTCTCATATGACTATTACTAAAACAAAAGTAAAATGTTTGCGCTCGATTATTTGTTTAGTTGTTCGTTGTTTGATTTTTCAAATTCAAAAAAAAAGTTCATTTATCTTTGTGGTGATATTTAAATTGTGTAATGAGTATAGTTGGCGTCAATACACAGCTCAATCAGTATTCAATAATTAATTTTCAGAGGATAAAAATAAACATAAATCGGAAGTCACAAATTAATTATTCTTGTCAGCAAGAATTGGTTGTGTGGATGAAAATATCTTAATTTTACTCTACTTTCTTTATATTGCCTAGTTTTCTTTATGTGACATAATTGTCTGTAATGCTTGTAAAAAATACTAATACTCTCTAAATACATAATATAATTAGTTTGTTGTATGTATTACATCAACTAAAAACAATATGCCGAAAGGCGAAACTCGTGTTAAAATTAATGCATGTTGAATCCCGTTATAACGATACTTGAAACATATCCTGAAATTTCGTTACCTATACTTTATGTAGTAAAATACATATTGAGAGAAAGCTTGTTCGGAATAATAAAAAATATACGTTATACTGAAAAAATCGTTACTTCGGTATTCGTTAGAATACAATTTTACCTATAGAGAGAAAGTCGAATTTCCAATCGGCTTAAGCTTAAAATCAATGTTCCTCAAATGCTTTCAGGCTGTAATATTTAAAGCTCATACTTTTACTATTTCTAAAATTATTTAAATTCAGCTTGATAATTTGACGTTATGGCATAGTTGATTAAATGCTTACAACAGTAGAGAGAAAGCGAGAGTATGAAGCATTATGTATTTCGTATATTTTCACTTAACTTATTACTACAATAGTAATCAAACACGATTCATTCATTATGACGCATGTCAAATCTCTTATTGAGGTAGAGGTTAGGGTTCGAATCCAAATGGCGGTAAAAAATCTTATTGTAAGAAATATCATTATTTTCCATTAATGTTTGAGCAATATACACAATACATAATCAATAACTACGGTCGCAAATACAGTATTTTATATAAGTGACATATTTATTGATTTCCTACATTCACTAAATAGTAAAAAAAAAAAAAAATTTAACAACGTGCTACTCATAGACTAAGCCAGCGCTTTCCAAAACTTATCATGACCGGGTCGAAGAAATATAAATTATAATAATATATATATAAAATAAAACGAGGAATAACAAATAATATTTAATGAATATTCAGAGAGTTAAGAATATCTGATAAATTTCGCGGACCTCCACAAAATTTATTCGGCTCCTTACTCATGACCCACAGTTTGGGAATCACTGGCTCAAGAAAAAGATATTCATAATACATATTTTAAAATTTCTTTTTTGCGCTACCAAATTTTGCTGGACGTGGACAATCATTAAATACATACAAATAATATATATTGTACTAAAATGTATACGGCTAGGTTTTTGTGAATTTTGTAACGTAGTTTCATAACGCTTTATATTTACGGTTTTAAACCAATATAATGTTAAAAATGATCATACTAGTTCGGTTTACTGAGGAGTATGTACAGTCAAGAACACGGCCTTCATCAATGCGAATTAAAGTCTTATAAAAAAGGAGAACTTTTGATAATGTCTTATTAATTGAGTTAACATTAGAATTATTTTTAGAAATATCATTTTATTAAATGATATTTCTAAAAATAATTTGTAAAAATATACGGACGGTCTGATAAATGAAATGTTTTTATATTTAAAACTTTATGTACTTAGCAGAACTCTATTTTACAACGTTGAAATTATTAATAGTCGACAGCTTACGTAGTTTTCTAGACCATTTCAGTCTATTTGAGAAGATCTATCTATCTAATTGATATTATATTCATAGTTTGTAATGCAGTAAAATGTTACAGCTGTTAAGAAAGGCAATTTTTTTTTGACTGGATGATTATTTAGATTTCTAATGAAAATATTATTATTCAAATACTAATAATGTATTATGTGGATGAAAGGTTTAGACAAATTTTTGTTATTATTTAAATTAAATTTACCTCGCGGAACAAACATTGAAAAACGCTGGTCTATATTTACAAGTATATACTCGTATTTAGTAAGTATTTTATTCTTGTAAACAAATTATCGTAACAAGAAAAAGGTATACTCAGGAAATATTGTTTCATCCGTTTCTTGAATTCTGTATAACATGAAGTTTGTTTCCTGTACACGCTGTCTGTTGACTTTAGTGAAAATTTTATTAAAAATTCGTAAATAACTTACCAAGGTAAAATATTTTTACTAAGGTCAGATCTGTTTCGTTATGTTCGCGTTAATTTATTGTCACATTAAATTTCTCGGATTTTTATGAAACTAAAGAAGTACACAAACCTAATGTCATGTTTTGATATATCTTAAAATATAGCAGTAATAGTAATCATCCTTAAACAAGGTAATACTCGTTGTTATCGAGAAAATACTTAGTCGCAATAACTATATACTAACCTTAGTAATAACGGCAATATAAGATTTTTTTAAATTAATAGATGCAGCATACCTTATAAAGGCTTGCAATTAATGCTCATAAAAACAATATATCAATAATGTGGACACCCATACTTTCCATTTTTAAGTGAATACTGTAATAAAACATATTTAACCGCTTTGATATGGATTTGATTAGATGTTTTTAGTTCAATTTCTTATCATTGTTAGTGTTGATTGACTATTGACGTATTGATTTTCTCATTTTCCATTTGAATAAAATACATTGTAACCCTGCCACGAATAAGTTTTGTTAATACGAAGATTATTAATTCCAGGAGTGGACCTATTCATACTATGCAAATCCATATACTCCACTTTTAGAGCGGATAAGTTATAATGTCGTCATTTTTAAGGGAATATGTAGTCGTTAAGTGGCACGTTTTACAAAGTAGATTTTTCGCTGAATATAAAATAGTGCAATATATGGGCAATAACGTGAGATATTAATGCAAAAAGTCATTCAATTCGTTGATTTCAATATACAAAATAACCTTTAAACGCAATTATCTCCGCTAAATATTGTTACGACTAAGGCCACGGGTACGATAAATGTCGCGGCGACAGAGCGACGGAAAAAGGGATGCAAAATATCTGTCAATATGTGAGTGAGCAAGTGAGCGAGTTTTTGTGACTGACGCGCTGACGAATTGCTCATTCGTCTATTTATATCTATTTTCCATCTCTGTTACGTTCGCTCTGACGCGGTCGCTCTCCTATCCTCCTCAATTTCCTTAACAACGACGATATATTCAAAAATAAATTTTGGTATCGCAATATTCTAATCAATCGAATTTATGATATTTTCGAATAGTATTATAATATTTAATACTTTACCACGACTTTCGAAAAGATTTCAAGTATTAAATTTTCAAGTAATGTCTTAAGAGACGCTGTCTACATATTAAAATCGATTCGTGGAGATATTAATATTAAATTGAAATATTCCAGCATATTGGCTTTCAGCCAACTATATTTAGATCGTACCTTTAATGTCTCTGGTTTAACCATTATATAATTTTATACATCTTGGCCTGACAACTTTAAACGTCATGTTAGAATTTTGATTTTTTAAGCAAATTATCATTTATTAATATGAAAATATCAAAAAATACAATGATTACCTCCGATTACACAGTATATCACTTTTGCGAGCTAATTTAACGTGTAGATATTTTTTTCTAACTTATTATATATTATCATAGAGACAATTATAGACACGAATGCAGGTGTATAATAAGAATAAAACACGCGATGACTTTGTTGAAAAATAAAGTAATCTCTAGGTTCAAAATATAAATTTCCGGGTCGTAGGTATAATGGTAATTTTAATAAGGTAAAACGCATGTGTATAAAATTGCTTTTTCTTCCCTTTTTATTTGTATAAACGACACGAATTACAATAACGCAGTATATAATATTTTTTTATGCATGCAAGTGTTAACCACTGAATTCAGTCTTAAACGAATTGATTTTATTTACTATATAACTCATACAATATTATATTAGTGTTTTAATTGTATAAAGAAAACTTATTAATTTACGGAAGGTTAAAATTACTTTGTAAGAACGTGTTTATTTTAATACTGGACTCGTTTCATCCTCAGATAGACAACTTCATCAAGTGAAAATAATAATTTAATTATCTGTGGTAATAACTAATTTTTATGCTGAAGGTGTTTTCGATTTCGAATCTGTTTTTGGTTTTTTTTAAACGTAAAATTAAATGCGATAAAAAGGTACATGATAAATGAGACCATCAGAAGTGAAGTAAGCCAAATGTCATTTGAAAAAAAAAATGAGTTGGATGCGTTATAGTAGTTTGCATGTTTTAAATTAATATAAAATTCAAGTGAGCTAATTACGTACTAGAAAAGTATTATTTTAAGTAAAAACAAATTGGACATTGAACTATTTTAGTAGAGTTGTAAAGAGTTCGAAGTTGTAAATAGTTTCACCATTTTTCACTTAGGTCACTTCGCTTTTCATAAACTCCAATATTACATTGTTTTCACAAATCCCCTTCAATAGTGCACAAACTGTAGGCAAAATTGTGCTGCGAATTACTTGACAATAATTTCATTAATCTTCACAATAGATTCAGCAATAATTTTGCAGTAATTCGTAATATATTTATATGACCGTACATTATACGTATTATTATATTACAGTATAGGTTTCGTTTGTATACAAATTTTTGTCAATTAAGTAAAAAAATGCTAGAAAATTTATTTTATACAGACGAAACACGAGTTGTATTTTATTAAATACAATTGTGCGGCTTATGTTAAATCGTTTTTTTCTTAGACTAGACATTATTCTCGGTAAGGTCTCAATTTCTACAATGGGAATGACTGTATTTTTTTCGTAAATTACAAACATTAAAATTTACATTGAAATGTTATCGGAATCAAAGACCATAAAATATCCACTTGTGTAGAATAAATGTGTTAGTTACTATGGAGAGACTATTGCACGCGAGTTGTCTCAGACGTCGACCAACCACGCCATTCTCTTGTTAAAATTTTTGGTTATTAATATCATATCAGACGTATTGTCAGTGTTATTATATAAATATATAAATTTATATTGCCAGCTATACGAGTTCCATTTCACTCAATACCTAATTAATGGGAATTATTTTTCAATTAAAACAAGTAAGGTTATAGTGATTTAGATTGAGTTATATATATGAAATATCGACTTTGTACCTCTAAGGCAGTCGTATATTTGAATAAGGTCTTATATGCTATAAATCATAATGTAGAGATTTTATATGATTAAGGTTAGCTAGTTTTATTAATAAATGCCTTGTTGTTTTTGAATGAGGCAAACGGAATAAATATTAATATTGTTCAATTAAGCGATATTGAAAAATTAATTAACAGAAACAAACGTATTTAGATCGTATTATTTATGAAGACAAGTATAAGTTTTTCGTCCCTCTTTCACATTTTTTTTCAGTACTATACACATTTATTATATAATTATTTCAATGACCCAGGTACAAATATTATTAAAATTAATTGTAATTTTACGTATTTTTAGTTAAGTCATTTTTCCATATCTCCCAATTCCATTTATTTGTTTAGAAGATCATAAAGTTGTAAACATCTTCATTTACATAGATAATGTTATTTTATTCAATTGTTTTTTTCATGAAGTAAAGTTAAAAGCTTTCTCTTAACAAGCTTACTTAAAACTTTTGTGTACCAGGAAATCGAAATATTATATTATATAATATTAGCCGTTTTTGAATTACTTATAACGTCATTATTTTTTGTATTTATCTGCGTACATTTTTAAAATTAAGTAACTTCATTGAATGATTCGTCAAAACTTAGCTAAAATGGCCAGGTTTCAATATTGCAACAAACACACGTAAAAGATACTCACGTTACATTTTATATGTTTTTTTTAATCTAAATTTCATCTTATAAAACAAAACTGTTTTACGTAAATCAAATTTATGGTAAAGAGTTTAATTATTACTGAGTACGTAATAAATTAATATAATGTTTAATATAATTTTATCTTTTCATTATCCTTTGGTAAATAAAATAATATATTTTTTTTTAAATAGCGAAGACTTAATAAAGTCTTACATATATTAATTCTCAATAAAGTTCTACGAAAGCTTTGTGTAAGAAATAATTTTATAAATACTCTCATTTTTTTGGTCTGTCTTACCCCTCCCCCGAAATACCTTAGTATATTATAAAACGCATAAATCATTTTATAAAAGATATTTTTTTAAGAATTCACGTCTTTTCAAGTCGCAAAAAACCAAAGCCTTATAGCAGGAAATACCTATTTAATACCTTTAAATACCATAACCGTTAAAAAGTCTCTACTTAGTAAAAAGCTTCTTATATGAGAAATTCATTGACTTCTTTATACCATAAGTGAGAGTAAAAAAATGATACATGTGTTCGAGACGGGCGCCTAAAAATAATTGCCGAAAATATTTTTAGGCATACTGAATCGTCACATTTTTTATCATTATCAGCAACATAGGGTTACCTTTTGTATAGCACCCATGATATATTATATAATAGTTAACAGGGAAAAATATTATATATTATATTATCATATATTCTAGTGACATACCTAAATGAGTCAATTTTAATGTATAAAATATTGTATCTCTTATACATGTATTTAACTCTCGCATTAATGTACCAAAAGCTACGGTGCTGGACCTCAAGCGTCCAGTTAAAAATATGTTTTTTGAATTTAATTTATGCAAACTCTGCTGAATCAACCTTTATAATTAGCTACAGCAATCATTTTATTATGTATTAAAAGTAAAATAATATAAAATATGTACACGAAATGCAAAAGTGACGGTGGAAACAAAAGAAAAGACATTCCCAGGCAGATATCTTTCATCCACTGATTCACTCTATCCAAAAGCTTAGAATACTTTCTTTTTGTGATGATGCTGTGAAGTATCCGACGCTGCAACAAACATGCATATTAACGTGATACAATACACACACCGGTCCTACATTGAATACAAAATAATAATTTCTGTTTATATAGATCAAAATTTTCTTTCGTAATGAAACAATTGAAATCATTACTTTTTTACGAGGAATTAGGTATGAAGACCTTGCAAACATTTTATTTAGATATATTTAAATAAAATTTAAATACTGTGTAATCACTACCCATATAACCCAGAGGTGTTAATAATATAATGATAACTCAAATCAATATAAATCCTTTCTCTATTTATCTAAGTGATGTTGGGAAAAATCTATCTAAGAACGAATATGCACTTTATTGGTGTATTGTGCAAGTTATATTTATTGTATATTTAGTTACATAATTAAGAACTACAAGTCTCAGTCATCAAGAATTTATTTCATGAAGCGTTCAATGTATTTGAGACTTAAATCTACGTATGACTGAAGTGTGCATACATTTTTGTTTATTTTTTATGAAATTAAGCGTATTGAGTTCAAACAAAAATATATTTATCGAACTCCTTTCATGTCTTTATAATTTTTTTTCACCTAAGATCACCAAAATACAATTTTCTCTTTTATTTTTGCTACCGTATAGTAAATGATTTAGCATGGCCCTGTCTCAAAGTCGTCTCAATCATCTGAAGAGCCCTAGCATCCGTCGCCGTAAGTCCTCGTCGCAAACACTCTTTGCTTAAGCAGGTAACAACGATAAATTCCCTTAAAATTATAAGTTTGGTTTCTTTAACTGGATTCGTTTGGAACAGGTAGAATGGCCTCGGGCAGGTTGCGGTTTGGTATAGGTATGTACCTACTCCAAAGTCAGACCACTGATCGGGCACAAACCAATTATATTGTTGATACAACTCGCTTTAGACAAAACTTAAGACGATGTTACCTGTGAATCGTAATCGGGATGCTGACAATGAAAAGAAATCAATATTTATGATTTTTAATGTTTAAAACAATGATAATTAAATATCAAATAACAACTTTCACTAAGAAATTAAAAATATATAAACTTTATTTAATTTTCCAAAATATCTCTTCGTTTAATTAACTATTTCAACTACTGTTATATTTAGGTATATGATACTTCCAGTGCGTCGGGTGTTTATTTAATAGTCTCACTCTAGTTTCGCTATATGTGGTGCTTAGTGTATCAAAGATATTTAGTTAAGTGATTTAGTTAAATGCCAATTATGCTATATTTATAATTGTTATGCTTAAGAAATAATCAAGTATTTTGTTTATTATATCATCTCCGGAAAAAGAGCACATGGATCTTTACAGCTTGAAGACTTATTAGCAAACTGGTTGTTTTTTAATCGCTTAACTCATTGGACATCTATTCCTAGTTGAACTTTTAGAAATCAGAACCCGCAACCTGCAGTACCGATGCACGTACGTTTTCCTCTCGGCTACTGGTAGGACGGTCATATGAATATATTTTTTTAATAAATAAAAGATGATCGGAATTCCATTTCAATGGTTGCTTATTCAGTGCAGCCGCGGACTAGCGTTTTGCGGTCAAGCCAGCTTCTTTTTTGTGAAAACAATCTCACAAATTTCTACATCTGATACTTAAGCATGCAATGCGATCGAGACGGTAATCACTGCCAAAGTAGACAAACGTAACAATGGTGATTTGCTCTCGAGATTGACAAAAAGAATAAATAAAATACGGTCGTCAGTAACAAAAAAATAAATAGCCATTATGCTCGTCAACGTAATGATGATTTTTATGACGATATTGTTAAGGTCGAAAAACCAGAAACACTATGAGAACCAGCACAATAAAATTTCTTAGTTTCTTTCTTTCCAAGTATTTTTTTATTGAAAATTTGTTCCAATGTTTTTGATACTTATCCACGAGGTGTGGGTCAAACAATTTCAAGATTGCATTGAAGCGTGAGTACCACTAAAAATACAATTATGATAGAATATTGTAAGAAATTTTCGATATCTGTATAACCCAATTGGTAAATTGTTCAGAAAAAGATATCTTTGTAAAGGTTCGATGCCGAATCTATGAATTAATCAAAAAAATATATATTCAATAACAGTATATTGCAAATACTATAAGTCATGGACATTCATTCATACTTTGCAAAGTTTCTTAAAAATCTAGTACATAATATACAACAAATTAAAGTAATATTTTCAAGTTTAAATTAATTTTTACATGTACATTAGAAAAAAAAAAATTTTGATACGTAAAAAAATTTGGAAATAGATTTATCTTTTGTTTACTTCCTTTTTTAAAAATCCATTTAGGAGTAAGTTTTTGCTAATTTATTTATCTGGAATTATCTGGACTCGATAAATGAGGTTGTAACTTACTTAGGTATACGTAGTTTAATTATCGCTGCAGTGTCCGATTGATAAGTGTGAGTGGTACGCGGTACCAGATAACTAAATAAATTGGATAAGATAAATTCTCTAAAAAAGTTGCGTAGCTAAATGTCCAATGGCTTAGAATGGGATCTATAGAGCTATCTCGGTAGACTCTCTTGTTTATTTCTTTTATTTTCATTTTTTTTATTTTATTCTTACTTTTATTTGCTATTACTTTTCAATGTTTACTTTGTACACTCACGTTTTTTTCAATGTTTTAAATAGCCTAAAATATTTATTGTAATAATACGTTGTGTTATGATTAATTCAAATCAATAATTTGTAATATTCTTAGTATATTAAATAAAACAATAAAAACTAGTTTAAGTCAGCGGTTGCTAACTTGGAGGCGCCAAAATTAAAAAAAAATGAAAAAGAAATTCAATAAATATAATATATCAAAAAAATAAATGTAGAAGGCGCGGAAATTTTCATTTTAGGGAGGTGTAGTAGCAAAAAGGATGGAAACCCTTACTTTAAATGATTGGCTTCCAAACAATCTCTGTAAAAATATTATACTAAAATGAGTTTACAGCATGGTAACTTTAGTGTTTTATATCGGGAGCGTACATGATAGAATAGTCTAATACCAAGTTTTTATAACGATAAAAAATAAATTATAAGAAATTATTCATTTTAAATTACTATACAGGGAATCAAACATGAAATTATAATTATCATAACTAGAAGCTAGAGTTCATAATAATATAATACGTGCTTTATTTAATATTATATTTATTTCAATGAAAAAAGTAGATCTCTATACGAATGGATTTAATATAAAGAACAAGTAACAACTATAGTATGGTCAGTCATAACTCGAACTGCGGTTTTACATTTTTTATCGGACAATAAACAAAACTGGGTTCGGCATACGGTTAGCAATTTAGAATCTTTATAAGAAACCATTAAAAAACAACTATATGTTACATAACTCTTGGAAAGATAAACTATATCCGCTACCCACCGGATGAATCCGATTTAAGTCGTGAATCACCATCAAAAAATAAAAATATATTTCTAGCATTATTATACAATTTATTGTAATAAATATAAACGAAGCACGTTTGTAGCCTACTAGAAGTATATAATATTTTTTCCTACCGTGTGACTATGGACTTTTAATTTAATATGCAGGATCTTTGGCTTTCAAGGTTAATCAATTATTCAAAAATGATTTTATTAGTGTAATAAATAATTTCGGAAATATAATTGACAACGATTGTAAGCATCTATATTATAAGCGTTCGTTATAAATATAGTTTAAAACGTTTATATATTCCCGCTGCCGTCAAATTCATTTTAAATGTCTGTATAAATACTTTAAAAATTAAATATTTTATTTGTGTAAATTAGTCACGTATCTCGTACACATATAAAGTGCTTATGCAACCATTTTATTTGACAATTATAAAAGAATACTACCTACAAATATTCTACCTTTTTTATATTTACTTTAGATGTTAACCCATGATATGAAGCAATAAAAAATATTTTTCTTATATTCTGAATTAAAGTTTTTAATTATTTATTATATTAGTCCGAATTCATGTAAATTTTAATATATTAGTTTGATTATTATGTTATTATAATGAAAATATCAATCCCGTACTTGATAACACTAATTATTAAGTAACTAATACGTAATAAGTAATTGATAATTATAACTAGTTATTAAAAACATTATAGATACATTAATTGCACATTTTTTTTACCTGAGTACTTCGAATATAATGAGTTTATTGCTTGCTTTCTTCTCCACCAGCCACCACGTATCCACACTCGCTATGCAAAAGTATACCGTGACGTTACGAACTTAAGGTACTCTTCAAACTGACAGAAGCAGCTTTCCAAGATCTTGGTTGGCGTACACTAGAGTGTGCGTGAATCATATTCTAGCGACTTATACCGTGTTAATATCGGGCTTCGTTGAGAAGAGACTTTTTCGCTCACCGTAAGATTTCTGAAAATTTTAACTATCTTAGAAAGTAAGGACATTGTGTGCGTTTATATAGGGTATATTTTGAGTATTTAAAATAGTTTGTATTGTTGACAAAATATCAACTAATCTTATTATTTTCAATAATACTGAATTTATTAAAAAATGTATACTTACTACTATATTGTAAATATTCAAATTAACCGCGAGCAATATAAATAGTTATAAAATAATGATAATAATAAATAATTATAAAAATATAATGATTAATGCTGAGAAATAAAAATAGTTTTTAATTTAAAGTCGACTAGTTAGATTAATTAAATTAAGATGAATATCTAACACGTTGGATTAAAAGCAATCAACTAAAAATTTAATTAAATTGTAAATTGGTTTAAGTAAAATTCTAAGCAAATAGTGTGTAGATCTTTTCTTTCGTACATTTTTGCCAACTTGATTGATGTCAAGTGTGCTAGCTAATGAAGTATGCAATTATATTTTCCTCTCTTCCCTAATATACGACAGTATCAGTGTAATATATCAAAATCTCTCTTCACTTCAGCCTAATGTCTGTTTTCCTTTACTTGGGCCATTAAATTTCATGAACGGCTTATTGCAAGAAGATAATTAGACAAAAATATATTTTTTGAAATCTTTCAAATAAATCATTGACAAGAGAAGGGTGAAATTAAGTTCACAGTCAAAATATTTTTCTCAAATATCTTGAAGCTTTATCAGCAATGAAGTTTTCGTTTCTCATGCACATAGACACAAATAGAATTACACGATTTTTAAATACCCGCGATTAGATAATGTTAATATGATATATCTGCAACTCACGACTATTTTATTTACATTTATAAGTGAAAAATCAAATCGAAAGTATTCTTTTATCAAACCTTTGTAGCTTAAAAGATATTAACACATATTTATATACTTTTCATATACAATGAAAGTTGCTTATTATGATCACCATAAGACCTGTTCATTTTGAATATCTTATAAAATAATCCTTGATTTTAATATCCGGCTTCCTCTTTAATACATTTTTAACACAGATTGGATAATGTGTGAGTAGTTGTCAACCAAATAATTAAAAATAACGTTTAATAAGTATGTTTAACACCGAGATATTTTTTCTTTACTATAGAAAGAAATAATGTTTACGTTTTAATACATATAATGAGAAAAAATACTTTCTATCATATCTAGTCGGTAGCCGAGAGACTAGCTAATATGCTTCGAGGCCGAAGAAGGCTGGTTCGATCCTCACATCCACTGGACTTAAAAAATGAAGGACTGGATTTTCATTAAGTTGAACAATTGTCTAAAAACCGATTCTTATGAAAAATAATCTAAGACATGTATGTATTCACATTGTGGAAAACCATATACTCTACTTCAATCTTGACATCTTCATACCATGTAGATCCATATGCTCCACTTTCGGAGCGGATATCGTGAAAGAATACTTTATTTAATATAATAAGATATACTTAGAATATATAATTTCATAAACGTAGATAAAATATTGAACAAAAAAAAAACAGAAAATGCACGACTAAATGCCCATTGAATTGAACAATTATTCGGCAACCAATTCTCGTAAAAAATAATCTTTTAAGACATGTGTCACTTTGAAGAAATCTATATGCTACAATTTTAGAGCGGATATCATAAAAAATATGCTTTCGTAATCTTCAGAACTTTACTATACTGAAGATTATTAGTTATGTTACGAGACACCTAAAATGTAAGATGTAATTTTATATAAAATACCTTAAATTACATGAAGATTAAAACTGGTGTTTTATTCATTTAATATGACATTA